>OX421976.1:73670912-73985912 GCA_949128135.1 Parasteatoda lunata | reverse complement strand
TTAATCACTCAGTGATTGTTAAACTCGTTAGTTACAATTATTCAACGATTGTTAAAATAATTAGTTGTAATCAACTAATGATGATTCAATTCATAATTGTAATCAATCAAAGATTGTTGCAAATATTAATTTACAATAAATCAATATTTGTTTAAATCAATACTTTGCTTAAACTCATTAATTGAATTTTATTATATTTGATATATATTTTCATTTTCAGTTAGAGAAATGGCAGAAAATGCAAATCAAGAAGTGGATCCATGCCAAAATTTTTATTCATTTACCTGTGGAAAATGGATAAAAAGATACGAAAATGAAACACTTAGAGTGACTGATCAAATGAAACATACAGTGCAATTGTCAATTAAAGGTAAAATTCCTCATTTTGTACTAAAAAGATTGCAGTTTTGCTTTTATCGGTAGATACTTTAATTTTTAATGACATACTATTCAATACCTGCAAGTGACGTCATCGTAGATAAATCGCGACATTTGTGGAGCCAATTAGGTTCGACACATACGCGTAACGTCGCTTACAGGCATCCAATTAAATCAGATTTAAATCACATGGTTAAGCATAACTTTTCTTCTTCTGGAGTTGCAATTACCCAAT
Source organism: Parasteatoda lunata (assembly GCA_949128135.1). NCBI lineage: Eukaryota > Metazoa > Arthropoda > Arachnida > Araneae > Theridiidae > Parasteatoda > Parasteatoda lunata. The sequence continues at coordinate 73,985,299 of OX421976.1, read as the reverse complement.
TATTATTTTATAAAGGTGTTTAACTAAAACTTAAATCAAACCATTATATTTAAGTTGATTGATCTATCCTTAATTGTTAGCAGACCAATTGCTGAAATCTCTGCATTGATCATAGAAAAGCAGTTAGAGATTAGATATTAGTATTCACTAATTTTTATCTGAAAGGTAAAAATAAATCAGCCACGCTTTACCGCATTGATGCTAATACTCGAGTTAAAAGTTATTATCTTCAAATATTTTCAATTTTCAGATGTTTTATCAGGACTTGAAAGCAACAGTTCTACTAAATCTGGAAAAATAAGGATAGTTTATGATTCATGTATAGATTACGGTAAGTTCATTACTTGTATCTTAAGGACAATTCTATGTTACATCTCTACCCGAGTATAAATAACCATATTTTATTCAATTTTTTTGAGAAATTCATCTGTACAATTTTTATTTAATGTTTAAATATTTTACTTTTCCATATTATTTCATAAATGGTTTTTAAAATTTAGAAAATAACACTTTTAAAATTAAATTTTAAAGTTTAAGGCTTTTTTTTTCTATTAAAAAAATGAAAGCGATTGCTAACAAATGAAAATCTTAAAAACTACAATTTAAAATAACTAAAAGTAAAACAAAAAACTGTTCCTCTAAACTAAATGGTCGATTTTTTTTTGCTAAAAGCTATTTAAGAACAAAATCTAATCAAACGCTTTAAATAATAATATTTATTTGGGTCGGGAGAGCCTGGTTAATAGGGCGTTTGACCCGTGTCCAAGAGGTCGTGAGTTCGATCCCCATCTTGCGAAGACTCCCCGTGTAGTAAATGGTGACTGGTGTACGTTAAATCTGTCGTGTCAAAAAATCCTCCGAATTTTCCAAACAAGTTATACCTCTGGGGTACTAAACTGGAGATATATCGTTCTCTTGTTCAGGTGAAAATAACGATCTGTGATTGAATGAATGGATAAATGAAAGTATCTAGCTTTTACAACGGGTTGTGACGTGTGCGTGTTGCTGAAGTCGTGTTCTCGGCAATATATGGCGCCACTGAAAAACAAGAAACGCACGTTCTACCTTATTATAATTTTATCATTGTAATGGATGAACTCATTTCAATATTTTGCTGTTGACAAAAGAATAATTTAAAGAGGAAAATATTATTATTTAACTTTTCATTTCGAAATCCCAATGAGATAAGTAAAGTAAAATTCAAAGCCGATTTCATGTTTCAAATCGTTTCATTGTATCTTTCATTTTAAGATATGTATATTTATTCAGTAACATAAGACATAAATATTTAATGACTATTTACCCAACAGTATGTATCAAGTAGTTTATTTTTTCATGACGTTATATTCATTTATATTATCCTTATTTTATCATTTATTATTTATTTTATCATCAAGTAGTTTTTGTATCATTAAGACTTACTTAAAAATAAACAATACTTAACATGTAACGGTATAGTATTCTTTGATAACTATAATTGATAACTATACTATAATTGATAACTATACTATAATTGATAACTATATTGCCCGATACTATAATTGATAACTATAATTGATAACCAATTTTGATAACTATAACATTGCATTCTCTACTGTAATTAATTAGATTAAAATGCCGTTTTTTATTTTTATTCATTAAAATATCATTTTGCAGCCTCTAATGTTCGTCTTTTTTTGTTTTGTTTTTTCTTGATAAGGATTCCAAAAATGCATATTAAGATCAGTTCTTACTGTACATCCTTTATAGAGTGGCCTGATAATTATTTTTCTCGAATTAAGATTGTGTTATAACTCTCGAAATTTTTACGCACACATTTGAAAGAAAAACAGCATTACTAAGTCTTATATCTAGACAACTCATTTACCAACTTTAACGATATTTAAAATTCTTCACGTTCTGGGGTAACAGAACTAAATAAATATTAAATTAATAATCCCAAGAAACTGAAGCGGTAAGATATTACTTGATTAAAAACTTCATGTCCATTATCAAGAATTTTAAAAATCATGAGTTGTCATTGCCAAAATTATTTCCATCTCTCATTCACATCAGCTCATCTTGATATCCTGGAATCTTGTTTTATTCATATGAATGCTGATTCCCATGTTAACGACATTAGTTTCTCACCACCTATCCACAGCGCGTAGGAAAGGCATTTTACTCTGATTTGCCCTTCTGGGCTATTGTGTCTGTTTTCTTCTTTTTTTCCCCCTCTGAATACTGTGGTTTCTCTAGTTTTGCTTCTCACTTTTATTTTTGAATTTTACGTTAACAACTTTATCCTTTTATCTTTCCGATCACTTTTATTTTTCTCATTTTGGCGAATCGTGAAAATAGGCTCCTGTTTTTGAGTACTTAACACATGCCGACTATTTCCAATTTGTGTATTTTTGAAGCGAAAGAAGTTTTTAATCAAGTAACTCATTAAAAAGTTTATTATTGAGTTAATGATGATAATATATTTTTTTAATAGTTAATGAGCTCATGATTCAGTAGTTAAATAAATTAATTTTATCACTCTAACTTGAATTTAAACTGAATTCAAAATAAACTTTGTAAACAAAACAACTCTATTGTAATGTTCAATGATCTAATTTATTATAATATTTTTTGTATCGTCAATTATCATAATTCCCTTTTATAATTTTGTTTATCTGTATAATTCTTTAGAATGCAAATATAAACAATTATATTTAATTTATAATTAATTAATTTAATTTATAATTAATTAATTTAATTTATAATTAATTAATTTAATTTATAATTAATTTTGTTAATCTGTATAATTTTAATGCAAAACAAAATTTTGACATAGATGAGTAATAAAGATAACAATTTAATTTTTATGCTTTTTACAACAATTTCAGACTCTTCGGAAGTGAGCGCTGCTCCATCAATTAAGAAATTTTTTAAACTATTGGGGATGGAAGAATGGCCCGATTTGCCAGGCGGATTCAATTTCACAAGTCCATCTTTGGAAGAAACCATTGGTATCTTAATAGGACATAATGAATTTCCTTTCATTAATATAAAACGAGGCAAAAAAAATAAAAATAAATTATATGAAATAATGGTAAGTGTACTTTTACTTTTTCTCTTTTATTTTCGATGTAAGTAAGGCATTTTATACAAAAATCATCTCAAACAAAAAAAATACTTTTTTTTATATTTTTGTTTCGTCTAAAAAGTTTTTTAATTCTTGTGCATTTGTTTTTAAACAAGAGTAAATCCTAAATTCATAATTTGTTCAATTTTTATATTATGAAAAAAAATATCCTAAAATTGCTTAGAGATTAAACATATTCTTAATATATATATTTTAAACATAAGTCTTTTAAAAGTTACGTATGATGAATATTTTGACTATAAATATAAAAACGTAAAAAAAAAATTGTTTAGTACATTAAATACAAATATTAATTAATAATTTTTATTCTTAAAAAAATGATTATTTTATATAAATAATGAATGATGTATTTTTATGTTTCAAAAATTATTATTTATTGATTTACTATAAACTAGAAAATGTAAAGTTCTAATATACAAAGCAGGTATCATCGTTATGAAATCTGTTACAAAAAATGTGTAATTTATATTCTAAACAAAATACGTATTTTTAAACATTTTTTAAAAGCTAAAGTGAAAATAATCGTAGTTATCTGTACTTTATCAGAAACAGCAAAAACAGTTACCCAATTACAAATATTTAGACAATATTTTGTTCAAAATTAATTTTTAAAAAAAAATTAAAAAAAAATTTGTTTCAAAGTTAATTGCGATGCTTTTAATACTTATCGAGAAAGAAAAACATTTCTTGCAAAATGCATACTTAAAAAATAATTTTTATCTCTCTTGCTAAAGTTCTCTATATGTGCTGAGCTTTCTCTATATATTGAGAGAGCTATCTATTCTCTCTCTCTCTCTCTCTCTCTCTCTCTCTCTCTCTATATATATATATATATATATATATATATATATATATATATATATATATATATATATATATATATATGTTACCGGCAAAGTATGAAACGCCGGCATTGTATAGAATGCCAAATACTATTTGGGCGAAGTATGAAATAAACGTCCTAATGAGGTTATTATGTAAATGATGTGCATGTTACTGTGAATGACCAAAATCGGTGGTTGTTGATTTTCACAGGTGAATGTTGACAATCTTATAGTCGCTATGGTGAATGTCCGAAATACTTATTACATCCGATTTGATATTAATTTATTCGTGGATATAATTACATTTATTCGATATTTTAATACTTACTGACGATAGATTAGAAGAAACATCAGTGTTTGGAGTATCGAGCAAATATAAACCGGGCAATGTTACTTGACCTTAAAAGAATATCAGTGTATACCGGGCAATGGCACTTGATCTTAAAAAAAACATCAGTGTAGGGTATACCGGGCAGAGGCACTGAACCTTAAAAAAACATCAGTGTAGGATATATCGGACAAATGTATACCGGGCAGTGGCACTTAACTAGACCGAACATTTACCAAAGGTCTAGTAGTAGGTCTAGTTAAGTGCCATCGCCCAGTATACATTTGCCCGGTATACCCTACACTGATGTTTTTTAAGGCTCAGTGCCACTGCCCGGTATACATTTTCCCGGTATACCCTACACTGATGTTTTTTAAGGTCAAGTGCCACTGCCCGGTATACATTTGCCCGGTATACCCTACACTGATATTTTTTAAGGTCAGGTGCCACTGCCCGGTTTACATTTCCTCAGTATATCCTACACTGATGTTTTTTTAAGGTTCAGTGCCACTGCCCGGTTTACATTTCCTCGGTATATCCTACACTGATGTTTTTTTAAGGTTCAGTGCCACTGCCCGGTATATATTTGCCCGATACTAAAAACACTGATGTTTCTTCTAATCTATCGTCAATAAGTATTAAAATATCGAACAAATGGAATTAAATCCACGAATAATAAAATAATATCAAATCGGATGTAATAAATATTTCGGACATTCACCAAAGCAACTATGTGATTGTCAACATTCACCGGTGAAAGTCAACAACCATGGATTTCGGACATTCACAGTAACATGCACATCTTTCACTTAATAACGTCATCAGGACATTTTTTTCATACTTTGCCTAAATAACATTTGGCATTCTATAGAATACCTTGGCAATGTGTGAAATAAAAACCAAACCATTTCATACTTTGCCGGCTAATCTTAGGCATTCTATACAATGCCGGATTTAATACTTTGCCGGTAACATATATATATATATATATGTGTGTGTGTGTGTGTGTGTGTGTTGCGCTGTGCTTTCTCTACGTATTGAGAGAGCTATCTATTCTCACCGTATGTATTTTCTCTCTATATATGTATTCTCTATATATTATATATATATTGTGTTTTGCTTTCTCTATATATTCAGACAGCTGTTTTTGATGATTACAGAGAACGATAAGGCTATTCTAATATTGCTGATAAATGCAATATATATATATATATATATATATATATATATATATATATATATATATATATATATATATATATATATATATATATATATATATATATATATATATATATATATATATATATATATAAAGCTGAATTGGTGAGGGCCACTTAGGGTAACTTACATGTACCTACTTGTGATCTAAACACATTGTTCTAGATAAATGGAAAAGACGGACAAAGGACAGTTGACAACATGGAAAAGCTTTTATTTCAGATCACCCATTATTTTAGAGCTTCAGCTTACGATGCCAACACTATTGTGAAAGATTACATGCGAATTTCGAAGGAAGTGTTAACAATGCTGCCAAAGGTAATAAATGTATTGAGTGAGTGTATATTTCTTTTCAAAATCCATTAGTGTATAAGATTTCTATTTTTGTACTTCATTCTTTTTTTTTTTTTTTTTAACATTCCTTTAAAATTAAGTATATCCCAAATATAACTGACGATTTGAGAAATCAATTGAAAAAGATAGAAATGTGCGATTTGCTGTGTTCTCATAAGGTAAAAGGTAATTTTCCTCATCACCAATGCTTAAAGTTAAATTTAAACTTTGTCAAAAGATAGCACTGCTAACGGAAAAATATAAAACATTGTAACATGTCAGATCATTCTTCCTGTAATATTTGCTCGGGCATTTATAAATTTTGTGGCTGCAAATGAAATTTATTTTGAAAGCATATTTTTAAACGTTTAATTTTTCAGCTAGCAACCCCAAATATTGGCAAAATTTATAATTGAGTTTGAAATTTGGAAGGAATATATTTCTGGTTTCTTAAGCAGAACGCAGAAAACAGTTATTTCCAGTTATTTCCATTTTTAATGGTTTTTCAAATAGCCGGTAATTTTTGGGACGTGCATCCGATAGTCGAAAGAAAGTTTATATGGATTTTAGCTATCACTATTACGTCATTCATTTATTTAAAAATAGGTGATATTTACTGTGAATGATTCTAGTTATAGCAAGTAAATAAACACAAAAATAAATAATAAGTCAATGAATCAACAAACCAGATAGTCAGGATTGCTGGAAAAACTTTTAAAAATAATCCATTCTAGTTAGGTATACAAACATATGTGATAGTTTCATCAATCTTGTACATTAAACATCCTTTTTCACGGTGGTTTGAGCATCCGTCTACGGCTCCGGAGATCCTTGGTTCGAACCAAGGTGACAGCTAACAAACATCTTTGCCTCTCTCCTTCTCCATTACAATATCAATATGGTTCCTGTTGTACATACAGATGTGTTCTTGGAATGTTTTCAGCATTACCGGTTTTTACCAGTACCGGCATTACCAGTAATTTTTGAAAAATCCACGAGAAAGAAATCCCAAAGCATAATTGATGTTCGCGCTATGTAGGCAAGTGCAAAATCAATTTTTACCCACATGCTCCCGACACTGTTTATGAATCGATACTGAAAACCATCAGGAACTTAAAGAACGCTTTTGTTTAGTTTTTCAAAACCATCTACAGTGTGAATGTTCAATTAATTTTATTACAAATTAGATAATTGTTGCTCAATAAACACATCGAACTTTTGTTACTGAAAAGAAAAACTTGTATATTTTAATATAATTGTGTGTTTCAAAAATATAATTTTTTTTCCTTCCCATCCATTTGTGATGATCCCATATTTTATATACAACTGAGATTTAAATTATTTTAGGGAACTTGCATCGAAAACTGCAACTTTCAGACTGTGAATGTTAAATGTTCCGCATTGCCAGAACGACATGTGGTAAGAAGAATTTGTTTTTTGTTTTATAACTGTAATAATAAGAATGATTTAGATAAGTGAATGACATTCATAGTTTTGTATCAGTAAATAAGGGTTTAATAACCACATTTTACGCATATTTTTTTTTAAATTTTAGTAAAAAAAAAAAAGATGTGCAGATTAATAATTAAATGAGAAGAAAAAATGTTTTCAAATTGTGACGAACAGTTATCGATAGTTTACTGAATAACATTCATAGTTTTGTATCAGTAAATAGGGATTTAATAACCACATTTAATGCATATTTTTTTTAAAACTTGCAGATTGATATTTAAGTTAGAAGAAAATAATATATTTTCAAAATATGACGAATGGTTATCGATGCAGTTTAAATAAAAGTAAGCGTAAAACGTCAACTTATTTATGGGTTGGATATGAAAGGCTGGAGGCACAAACAGAGAATAAACGCACTTCAAGTCCAAAAGATAATTAAATTTGATTTTATGATGTTAGTGTTCATAAGGACTTTGATATTGATTCGTCAGAGTGTGATAACTTTGTCCTTATTTAAATATTAATATTTTTGTATTTTTAATTTTTTATATAATGTCGTCACTTCTTTTGACAAATATTTTTCAAGACATTGATTATGGAAATCAGCGTATAAATTTTTATTAAAGATTACGTGAATTTCTTTTTTTCTCTCCAAATTTATGAAGTTCTTAAAATACTAACCAGGATTTCACGCACTCATAAGTTTTAATACAAACTATTGCGAATACACAACTACTTATTGTTTGATATTTTCTTCGTACGTAATATACACAACACAGTTAAGGAAAAAAGATATCTGCTATAAAATAATAAGTTCATAGTTCGACCGATGGATGGCGCCTTTCACATTCGAGAATTGACTTTAATGCAATTTAGAGTGGTTTTAAGAGCCAGTAGTCTCAGTTTCAACACATACCATAATATGCACACTCTCTCATTTAAAACATTTATTACCTCTATATGAAATATCTGAACTTTACTTATTACAGAAATTAATGTGTGATGTTGCCCAATACGTAGTGAGGTATAATCATTTGGAAGAAGTTTTTTCAACGGACGATCTGGTCCTCAATAGTGCTAGTCCGTCTTTGCTATTATATAGTTTACAATATTTCTATACACACAGGTGAGTTTTACTCCTTTAATTATCGTTATTTCTTTTTCCACTCGAACATTAATATGGATATAATATCTATACATTTTAACGAAAAACTAAACTTACATTTGTGGCAAATTGCACCAACATTAATTTCTAAATCACCGCAATTTTAAGTATAGTTTTTTTTTAATTTTTTCTATTTAATATCCTTTCGATTTTATCCATTTCAAAGAATCGCAATTGTTCCTTTCCATAAATTCCCTGAAAAGGCAATAATGAATATTACATTTATATGTAGCACTGTATTTATAATATTACATTTTATGGATACACTTAACTAACATTTAGCTATTAATATAATGCTCATAGTCTTTATTTAAAATCCAAATACACAATGGTTCTGACACCATCATCACCGTTGTGGGCTAGGCACGATTTCGTGACCAACGGCTGGATTGTGGCAATGTGGTCTATATAAATTGCTACACGCTACATATATGTTTTTAAATTATAATTGGGAGGTCATAGATTAAAGGAAATAACGTGGTCTCCTTCAAGCATATGTACTCTTATTAGCCAAAACTAGTTGGATTCTCTATTTGATGAAAATTATAGCACTCTTCCTAAAAATTACAAAAAATGCGTGATATAAGTAGCCATTTTTAAGTATAATATTAAATTACGTCATTGAGATCATTGATGTTACTACAAGACCTTATTTTAAATGTTTCAACTGTACTCATATCTAGTTTCAATTTGAAATAAGTTAAAAAATCATTTAAAATTAAAATAAATAAGAAAATGAATTTATGCTTTTAAATTTTTTATTTATTTTAAAATTTACATTATAACTAGCATTAGTTGAGAAATTAAAAATGCATTGATAAATGCATGCCAGAAAAAGCATCAACTCAATTATTTACTAATAAGTATAAGCACTAAAGTTTATTTTTCAAAAAATGTAATCATTTCAAGATGAATATCAGCATTGAAAACCGAAAAGGAACTCTCGCCAACTCGCTCCATACCTTATACAAACAATTGAAGATATTGGCGTTTTTCGAATTTTTATAATTAAAACGCGCCAAAATTTGCCATTTCGGAAGTGAAAATAATTCTCGTTTGGTGTGAAAGCGATACAATTTGGTTAAGAATATTCTATTTTAAGTGTTTAGATTTAAATTACACCTTTCAAATCGTATATGAACACTCGATTTAGTGTTAATCTAGAATAAAGTATTCCGTCACACGATTTTTTGTATGTTCTGCATTATTTTTGGAGAGATATTACGCCATAATTTTTACAGAGTATAAACAATTTAACTCCACCTTGTATCATATTTAATTGCACGATTTCTAATAGACAATTGGCCAATTACTTTGCTATGAGTTTTCTGTTAAATCATCTCCCCTTTCTGGACACGTATCTCCGCAATCTGACATTCACCGTCAAGGACAAGTGGGAAGTGTGTACAATTTGGATGTCAACATTCATGCCACAACCCTTAGCACAGATATATTTTTCGAAAAGATTGCCTATAAAGAAAATGAAAGAAGTAAGTAAATTATGTCAAGTAAATTAAGCTATTAAATCTCTGCATATTTAGAAATATTTTAACGTATTTGTTCCAGGTGCACACAATCGTTGAGGCTTATAAAGAGACAGCTAAAGGATTAATAGATCAGCAAATCTGGCTGGATGACAACATGAAAAGAAAATTGAAAGAAAATGTTAGTTTTTAAATTAAAATAAATTTATCTAGTAATATTTCCCTTAAATATTTAACTGTCAACTACACTTATTGTTATCATAATGCTTTTTCAGTAAACAAGTCTAATATAAAGTTATATAGCTACTTTTATCTAAAAACTTTTTCGATAAATGTTATTTAGTGTAAAGTTAGCTCTATAATATAATATTCACCCTAAAATATGTTTAATATTTGGACGTCTTCTATAATCTAGAAACTTTTTCGATAAAACATCTTTAATATAAAGTTAGTTCTATCATGCAATATTTAACCTAAATCAATTTTTTATCGTCTGCTGTCTAATATCTAGAAACTACTTCTATAAAAGATTTTTAAAATAAAACTATATGCTGTAAATTATTGCTACTTTACTATGTTTGTACATCTTACATGATTTCCTATTTAAAAAGTCATTTAGATGTGTGTAATTTTTGTTGTAAGCAAAGTTTTTATTTATATGGAGTTTATTAAGTTTTAATTATTTTTACAGTTATCAAATTTAGCCACATCTCACTTATTATGGATGAAATATTTAGCTGATGGTACTTTTGATGGACTTATGGAAAAGGTAAAAGAAATTACTAACTTTTGTTGACCATTTGTGTAGTTGTTCTACGCCATTTTTACTATTTACGTTAGAAAATTAAAGTAACTTTAAATTTCTTATAAGTATTTGCACTCACCCTATTGTGGATTTTGGGTCCTGCAAACAAATAGGATCTTATTTTTTTACCAATAACAAAATCATTTTGAAAATTTTTCTCCTTGTGATTAAAATATTAATACGTCACCGAATAAGAATAGTATACTTAACTATATGGAGGATAGTCGTGATTCGGAAAATATGGTCCTAATAATTTAGCCAAGAGAGCGCGGTCGAAGTTCAGATTCCTTAATGCTAAAATGATTTTTTACGTATATCTCTGGAACTATTAAAATAATTTTTAAATTACCTATAAAACTCTCTTATACATACGATGATATTTCTACCTAAAAAATTTATTTTATAATTATTTATTATTTTTCATTTATTATTTTAACGATGGTCGATTTTTTTTAAACAAGGAATGTGAACTTTTACGTCATTTTCAACAACGTAATTTTAAGCGACTAATTCCGAAATTTTGACAGAATCGGTTGAAATAGTTTTTAAAAAATAAAAATTTAAAAATACGACTCTTTTTTTTTATACATTTACTATTAAAGGTGAAAAATGTAAAATTAACTTTCGGAATCCCAAAATTGCAATCGATCGATATATATATATATATATATATATATATATATATATATATATATATATATATATATATATATATATATATATATATATATATCTGTCGTTGAACGGTCGACCCAATTTTGGGCTTACGACTACTAATGTTCAACTCCGTAACCTTGTAATTTTTGAACGAATCCGGAAGAGAAGAAAACTCTTGGATCAGTACCCCCAGAGGTATTGATTTGTTATGGGAACATGCAGGACTTTGCGACTCGACAGATTTAACGCGCATCAGTCACCATTTACTACGAAAAATGTTTCAGATTGCGGCTATACCCCATGCTTTGAAAAAAAAATGCCGTGTTCGGAAATGCGAATTTTTCGGAGAATGCACGTTGATTTCGTAACTTTGTTCAAATTTATAAGCACATTTAAGGTTACTCCTTCAAATTATCACATGAAAATCCAATCATTAGATCAAAAATTATGGTCCTTCTCTTTTTGCTCACTATACATATTATTATGTTTGTATGCTATCTTTTACATTTCCTCACTGAATTTGTGTACTACCTTATTATTGCTATATAACATACGAGAAATACTTTTCTCCTTCAGTATCTTCCTACTAACTCAAGTTTTCTATGGAATGTGTTAGATTATCAGAAACAGCAATTCAATTTTTATTTGTTGAAAACTATTCCGGAATCAGCAGGAAATGTGGCCAAGTAATCTACTTTATTGTCTCAAATAATGTTAAAATTTTTTGCTTATAAATATTGCTTATTGTAAGCCGATTCGTACTACAAAACATCATTTATTGACATTGCTAAACGTAATGACTCGATACAATTTAACAACAATGTGAAAAGTCCCAAAATTGCTTTTGTAGAAATCGAATCATTTAAAGTGAGCATCACGTAATTTTTGTGGTGTGTGAAACACTCACAAGTCATATAAAAATTTTTCGATATTTAATTAACTTTTCTGTAAACATTATAAATTTTTTGAAAAATAGTATCAATTAAAATACTGATTTCTTCGGTATAGAAATATTGACAAAAAATTATTAGCCAATGAATTAGTTTTCTCAGAAAGGAAAATTGAATCATTTAGTTATAGAACAAACTTTGAATTGAAACTGTGAGTGTTTGAAAAAATACAATTAAACAAATACGCTTTTTTTTCATTAATTTGAACACACCTATTTTTTTATTTATTTATTTATTTATTATTTTTTTTTTGTCATAAAAAACGTGTAAAATACGGTACTTATTCAGTGTAATTTACAGAGAAAAAAAGTATACGGTCAAAATAACTAGTTATTTTGACCGTATTTCCCAGAAACACCGTAAATTTACGGTGTTTCTGGCTCCATGGGAACATAAAAAAAAAAAAAAAAATACATAAATAAAAAAATTGGTCATTTTTACCGAATCGCTTATTAATGATTTTTGCAAAATTAACAATAAACTATCGTTTTATAACGTGTGATAAAAATTTAAAAAGTATGATAAAATTTGACAATTTTATCATCGTACCTTAAAACATGGAATAAAACCATTTATTCGGTTAAAGTTACTTTTTTTTTATATTTTTACTATATATATGCTAATAAGAACTATTATTTTGAAAACCAGAATTTTCGGTAAACCATTCCCATATAAAAGGAAAAATTATCAAATGAATGATTTGAATACCGTAATACCAAATGAATGGTTTTGTTTTTAATTTATGTTGTTTTTTTTTATTAGAAATGTCTCATAACCGTATACTATGGCAATTTTACCAGAATTTTTTCTCCGTCTTGTTTCATTTTACAGTGTTAATTTTTAACAGATAACGTGAAAATAACTATTAATAAATCAACGTATTTAATGGTGAATCCATTAAGTAGTTGTATTTGAAGTGTTGATTATAGAACTAAGGATCTTAGTACCAAGCTTCGATCATTGCAAAAATGTTACAGGAATTAAATATTACGTAATTAATTAATAATTATGTGCCAACACGTGATAAACTATGAACAAATTTAGATACATGTATCAGAGAAAGCAATATTACAAACTGTAATCATCTCTGTAAAGATTTCAATACAATTGCAACAACTTTGGGTACAAAATTATTTTTTAAAAAATCCAGTGCTAAGAACCAATAAAATGCTTAGAGAGAGTGAGACGGAGATCGCTTCTAAAATGTGTTCCTTTTTTAAGAAAAGATTTTAAACATATTTCCATAGTGTACGCTTTATTAAATAGTAATCAATGTTTCTTTCCTTGAATAAAATATTATATACATGCGAAATTTAATTGATTTACGTATTTCTAGAGGGGGAAAAAATTAACAAAAAAAAATTCGATGGTCTTATTGAAATTAATAAGTGGTAGTGTATGTTTCAATAATTTTGAGATGATTATGAAATAGAATACTGTGTTACTTCATCAAAAATTTTATTCCTTTCAAAAATATACAAAATGTCAATAACAATCGACACGTTTCAAGCGTTTAAAAAGTAGGCGCCTATTTTCAAGACTTGCCAGACGTGAAGGAGAATTTATTTATATTGTTTTATTTATTATTAAATAAAATTTTTTGTTGATAATTACTTATGATAAATCGAAATGAATTGGTGGATAATATTTTTTTAGGATATTTCAAACAACTGCACAGCATACTCGTGGCTTAGTAGGTAATTTATCCATTTTTATATATTGAATTTAATACACAGAATTTTAATTTGATAATATAACTTAATGCGATTATATACAGTGTGTTTCGTAAGGGCTACACTAAATATTAGTTTATACAATTTTAGTCAGAAGCGCATTATGACCCGGGTCTCAAATTAGCTTTTAAGCGAGGAAGGAACAAAAATTCTATCGAAATTTGACGAATTTCTGACGAGGAAAGTGGAGTAAAAAATGTCAATAGCCAGGTTGATTGCTTAATGGATCTTGGAGGGGTTTCTACATTGTATCAGTGTTTTCTAAAGCATTCGTTTCATCTCAGTTATATTTTTTTTTCTTAGATTATATTTATTTTTTGACCCTAAATATAAAAAATTTATTGATTTTTTAAAGGACTCTAAAATATGTATTAAACTAAACTCAGCGGTACGACAGCCCATAGAGGGCCAAGGTCTACTGTGACCATCTCAGTTTTCTTGACCTTGGACTCTGGGGTGCAGGAGCAGGTGGTCAGCCGAACGCGGAACCCCCAGTGTTCAGTTCCCAAGCATGCTTGGTACTCATTTATCGACCCACTGAAGGGATGAAATGCTGAGTCAACCTTGTCCGGCCCGAGGATCGAACCAGGGACCTGTGGCACGACAGCGCGAACCGCTAGCGCTCAACCACCGGACGTCAAAATATGTATTAAGGGATGCCAAAACGGAACACCCTGTATAACATTAAAAAATTCACAAGATTTTATTTACGTACAGATGTAATAATATGTTTTAAACACTAAAACTCAGTTCACTACGAATAAATAATATTGTGTTAGTTAAAATAAAATTTATTAAGCATTGCTAATTGTAACTCATTTTTCTCGCTTAAGACCAGATATCGATATTTATGGCTTCTTTTAAAAATTCAAAATGTGATTAAACGTTTAAGTTGACACAATTAATTCTTTTACGTATTCTTTTTCATCTCAGTTAGAAATTTGTTAATAAAATTAATATTAACTTTCTGAAGCAAATTACTCAAAAAGAGATAAATGTTTTTTTCTCTTTCTTTAACATACATCATAATTTTTTTTTCCGAATATTTTTCTAATCGAGAATATTTTCCATAGCATTTAAAAAAAAAACAAAAAAACATTTCTTTTCACAGATCTATTATTTGGAATATTAGTTCCACCAGTTTATGATTCCCAGCGGCCCAGGTATGTATAAAATCAAATCATATTTTAGTTCTTCAGAATTTTAAACACTTTCTCCAATTTAGTTTTTTTAAAAATGTTATAATTCTTTCTTAAACATTTAATATTTATTTTAACTATTTTTATAGGTTATTTTAAAAATTAATAACAATTTTTTGAATTGTATTTATTGAAAATAAAAAGAAAACTAACGGAATTATATGTAAAACTATGTTTTTTGTATTTTATTGAAATTCAGCGAACATTTTTTGAAATGTATTTAATAAAAAGAAAACTAATGGAATTATATGTAAAACTTTTTACACTTTATAGAAATGTATTTATTGAAAGAATACTAAATGGCATTATGCGCAAAACTACATTTTTGCACTATATTGAAATTGCATCATGAATTGCCTTATTAACGCAATATTCCTGATGCAATATCAACGAACATTTTTTTTAAATTTATTTATTGAAAAGGAAATTGATGGCATTATGTCAAAAAATAAAATTGTAGCATTTTGTTGAAACTGCATCATGGATATAGCTTTACTAACTTTTGTCAAAAACATAATCATATTTAAGATATCGTAAATATCAGTAATTTTGAGCAATATAAGCAAATTATGTAGTAAAAATTGCATAACTCAAAATTATTTTAATTAAGATAAAACGGTGATGAATTGCTTGGAATAAAAGCGTGAATGAATCTGAAATGATGAAGTGAAAAAAATGTTTTAAAATGAAATTTTTCAAGGTATTATGTATGATAGTTTGAAATTTGCAATATCATCCAATTTTTTTAATTGATAACTGACTAATTGTGTTTAGATGGATGAATTATGCATCTTTAGGATTTGTTGTAGCTCACGAAATTGGCCACGAATTAATATTTTATTTCAGTAAGTATTAAAATTTTTTTTTTCTTCTTTGGAATGTATTCGAAAGTAAGCTCTAAAAAATGAGTTTTTGTTATCATTTTGAAACTTGCTTTAAAAGTTTCAGGAATGCATATTTTAAGCTTTTTTTTTTTTTCTTCTTTCTTTTTTTAGCATAGTATATTTTATTTTAGAAACAAGTGGATATAAAGTTCGGCAAGTTAAAAAGAGTTTTACATTTTTTACCAATATCTGAAAAAAATATTTATAATAAAATTTTAAAAAAATTTAAAACAGAATTAAAACGACCTTTGCTAAGTGCGAATTAAGTTATTGCAATTTGTACAAATGGTTTGAAGTACTCATTTAGTAGCATTTTAAGGAAGTCTAGATCTGGATAAATTTTCCTCAATACTTTTTTGTTCTATTAATATTTCAATAATGTAATTATTTCCTCAATCGAAAAAATACTTTGCACTTTAAGCATAAATTTCTCAAATAATTTCAGCATAAATTTTAATAATTGTTCAATAATTTTATAATTTAATAATTCTTGAATAATTGAGCATTATAAAAAAAGGTATAAAAATGCAGACATTTGTAACAAAATAAGGAGAATAGTTCCCCCCAAAAATAAGAGAATTTTGCAGTTTTTGTGAATTTTTTGTGAAAACTTTTGAGTTAGTTAATAGTATAGTATCAATTAAGTAGTGTATTTAATATGTTCCCTTCAAACTATTTTAATATAATATTTTTTAATTAGTAAAATAATATGATCGAAAAAAATTAATACACATGGAATAACAATCTGTAACAAAATCCCGTGATTGTAATTATTCAAAGTCTTTCATTTTTTTAGAAAGATTAATTAAATTATGAGTTAGCACTATTAAGTAGCGTGTTTAAGATTTGCCTATTATAATATATATTAGTATAGTTATTATTAATTATATAGTAATAATTATACTAATATGCATTCTAGGAAAAATAATTTGCAAATTAATTTTAATTTGATTAAAATTTAATTTAAAAAAAAAATAATTTTAAAAACTAAACAATTAATTGTAATTAAATAAAAAATAAATTTTAATTGATTACAAATTAATTAAAATTAATTTAAATTAATTTTAAAAATTGTTTTAAATATAATTAAAAATTTTTTTAAATTGGAATAAAAATTTATTACTAGATTTTTTATATAGTTTTCATAGAAATAAAAACTAAAAAATGCAACTTTTTTAGTTTTTATTTATTGGAAAATGTCCAACCAATTTCATAAATAGTAATAATTAAGCTGCGTGTTAAAATACTGTTCTTTAGAGATAATAAAAGTTCCTCTTAGTACATCAAAATTCGAATAATAGATCAAAAGTTATTCAGGTTAACTCTTTGTTCGTCCTAGTAATCGCTAATCAACCGATGTTGAATAAATGCGGATTGGATTAACTTTTCTTTTTGCGCAAATATTAATTTTCTGAATTTAAATGAAAAAGTTTATTCATTAAATCATAAAAAATAATTATATGTTTTAAAAGCATCATATTAATAAATAACTATAAATTGAAATGTGTATATAAATTTATAGATGGCAGCACTATAAGTTGCCGCTCATATTATAATCGTGAAGAAATGAGAATGAGTGGAACTTCATCTATAAGTTGAAATGTTAATCTAAATATATAGATGGCAGCACTATATGTTGCTGCTTTTGTAATCATAATGAAATGAGAAAGGAAAAGACATTTTTTAAAATCATCTAAATCTTTACAGGTTATCTCCACAAAAACATTTAATTCATACATATTTTTTTCTCAATATAGTTTTATATCTGAAAGAAAGAATAGCTAAAAAAAAAATTTTTTTTTATCAATTTATTTTCATAATGTAAAATTTCACCATATTATAAAACATTATTGTCCACTGAAATACGGAACACAGTAAATTAGCGAATCGTAACTCACCAAGACGTCAAAAATAACTTAGATAATACTAATTCATTAATTTGTTTAATTTCTCTCCCACAAATTTTTTCTTCCTTTATTCACTTGTTATAATAAAGATCATTTATGAAATCATACTATCGTGATGCCCCCATCCTTTTCTAATTCATCCTTAAAAATTTTTTTCTTTTCCTTTCTTTCTTTTTTTCTTTGCATACTTTTGAAATAAATTCAGAGATCAGATGATCTCGAACTTTTCCTCTAAAATAATTGTGGAAATTGAAAAATATCATAAAACTGAAAATAAACAGGGAAGCTATTTCCAAGAACATTTAATACATTTTTTTATATACATATCTTGTTACGGCTTTTTTCTTCTTTGTTTTACGGCTTTTTGTGACGTATTTTCATGTTGCAATATGACGTAAACAATTAAGAATAAAAAATGGCAAAGTATCTATTCCTATACAAATTAAAAGTCGCTTCTTAAACAGCAACTTTAGAAACAAAATGTTTCATTAAAGAATTCAATATTTTACTTCTTTATAAAGAAAGTAGTCGATTTAAAATAATTTATTTCCCTTTACAAATGACTTCGAAGGCAAATTAATATTTTTTTTTTTCAATTAGCCAGTGACAAGCCTAAAAGAAACATGAAAAGTGAAAAAAATTATTGCACGCAATTATGCATGACAAAATGTAATAATGGAAATATAATTTCCTGTTAAGGATATATAGCGAGGCATAATTATAATTACATAATTTGAGATAAACACATATTTATGATATACGCCACTTAACACAGGAATCACTGAAATTTTCTCACGTTATGCCCTGAACGATTAAAATGCTTAGAGTTTTTCCTCATTCAAATACGATTAACTATTAAATATTGATTTTTTATTTTTTGAAATAAAATCGAATTTATGCTTTTGATATTTTTTAGGTTCTTCTTTACATTTATGCTGCAATTCGCATCATAAAAATACTAATTATAAATCTAATTGATATTATTATTTTCCATTTTAAATTTCCGTAAGAATCAGAAAATGTGAAAAAATTTTTTTATCGCCAATAAAAATTTTTTTACACACTTAAAAGTTTTGGAACACTTCATGGTATCTTTCACATTTACTGCAAACTCAAATAAGTAAAAGCCCAACCGCCAAATTAAACCTAAGTACTAAGCTATTGAACTTGACTGTTCGACACTATGACTCAAGTTGAATTAATATATGGTTCTATTTAACACTCGATTGAAGTTTCAGCAATTTTATACGATGTTAGGATTCAAGATCTATGTTGAATCTATATTTTTGTGGGTTAAGAATACCGCAATATAAAAAAATACGGCTTATCATTATTTCACAAGAAATAATAAACTGCAGATTTGTAAAATGTTTTTGTTTCACAGTTTGAAAACCACTGATATAAACTATGTTTCATATAGTGTGCTAAAAAATTGTGATTAAAATTGCGTAATACACTTAAATAAATAGAAAGATAGAATATGAGAAACATTTACGGCAGACATTTTATCAGGGTGTTCTGTAATTACAGCACTTAAATTATCTTTAGATTCCTAGTTTAAAAGGAAAGCAAAAAATTTCACACGTTGAGGATCGAAGATTAATATTTAAGCTAATATTTATTATAAATTAAAGAAAGAAACAGAAACGTTATCAGGGTCTGGTAAATCTTTAAACAGGAAGGTGGAATAAAAACAACAAAGTGAATACGATTACTTAATGCAGTGTTTCCCAAACTTATTGCTTTTGTGCACCCTTTCTAAATTTTTCGTAACGCTGTGTAACACTAATAAAAAAAATGAATGTATTTTTTAAAAAACATGTTTATTTTTCTTTTTTTGGTACAAAGTTTTACCAACGATCTATATTCTATGTTAGGGATAAAAATTATATTTTACTAAAATAATCAAAATAAGTAGAATTTATTACAAACCTTTACTATAAAAAATTGCACAAAAGTTAAAAATCACAACTGACTGTTGACACCACTAACTGTTAACTTTGAAAAAATAGCCAATAGAAAAATACGCAATCGTAAATTTTCATGGCTAGCTTTGTTTTTAAATTAAATTTTTTGAAATTTTCATTTGTTGCAAGATATTTCGCATAAGAACGAGTACCCCCGCTAAACTGTTCCCGTATCCCTGGGGGTACGCGTACCATACTTTGGGAAACACTGACCTATCGTTCTTCGATGTCTATCTGATTCTTGAAAACATCAAACAGGTTTGGATAGTTTCAGCTACATTGATTTCTTAATTTTGACAACGTTTTGTTTTTCTTTGATTTAATATTAATTTATAAATTTATGGCGCCTAATCTGCATACTTTTTCTGGAAAATTCTGAAAATATGCATTAAGGGTGGCCATTAAATAACATTCTGAATAATATTGAATGAATATTAGAGCAATTATTGATGTGTCATTACATCAAATTAGCAACGCTTGTCTTATACTGTTTGCCATAAGCTGACAGTATAACCTTGTTTCCCGTATCAAATATCATTGAAAATAAACTGATCGAATGAATATTATCAAACCTATTTTATGTTTTTATTCTCTAATAGTCAAAGATTTGTTTTAAAAAATCTATAGTTTAAACGTCATTTTTTTTCTCTTAGAAACAAATGAAATCACTGATGAAACTTTACAGAAGATAAACTCAACAGCCACTTGCCTTATTGGACAATATTCAAATTTTACACAAAAAGAAAATGAGAAAAAGGTTTGTAATCCCTCTTTTTCTAATAAAATATACATTTCGTTTATATTTCAAACTACAAAAGGCGATAACAATGTGAGTATATAAAATTATAAATCCTAAACAAATTTCGGAGAATTTTTACTAAATAAATATACCCCAAACATAGTAACAATTGGCCAAAATATTCAAATAGCATCAGTTCTTTCTCAAAATTTCTCAATTAATGGTCACCAACATGAGTATACGTCACATTTAATTCACTTGGAAATCGTAAAAAAATACTGAATGTCTAAAAGTAAGAAACAGTTTATTAAATCTATTAAAATATGTAATGAGAAAAAGATATTCAGTTTGCTGCCTTCTGCTTAGGGGACCAAGCATTTATTTCCACTAATTTTTAAAAATAGCTACAATCTCCTTTAACTTGTTAAAAAGGCTGTAAAACAAATGTTTTTTTTTCTACAAATTAGACCATTACAACTCACATATTTGCGTAATTGTCTGAATTTTGTGATCAGGCAGCACATTTTGTTGCAGCAAATAGTGATTATTTTAAAAACATATTTTTTATCAGTTAACAGCGCTAACTATTGAGGAACCTTATAACAGATTTTTAAATTTAGTCAGGAAAGATCTTGTTTTCCTATGCAAAACAGAGAGAGCCGTTCTTATCTTACTTCCTCTATATTTATTCGTTTATCAAATAATCGGTCATTTTTCGTATGTCCTGTGAAATTGTCTGGTTTCCGTGATTTTCGAAGCAAAATACAGGAATTCTTTCTTTGACTGGTATGACTAGCTTGTCATACGTTCTTCCGTTTGCAAAACAGCTGAAAACCCTATAAAGAAATAGTTTATTTGCCTGTTTTAATAATTAATGTTCAACTCTTTATGCACTCATTATTAACTTTAATGCATGGTTTTATGCATTTATTAAATCTTTTATTCCTTTTTACTCTATTTCAAGTAGTTGAGCTTTCATTTTTACTTCAGAGGACGCCATACCACGGGAGAAACTTTTCGTCACAAATTCTCTTTCACCCCCATTACTAATTTAAAACTTAAATTAAAGAAAAAGTGAGTTCAGACAATGTCATGAAGTTAGTCACGAGTAAGTCATAAAGTTTCAATCCCCCCCAAAAAATCTGAAAAAATCAAAACACAAACAAATTACTGAAAGATAACTTTTCTATTCAGTAATAAGTATTGAGTATTAAGTTATTATCTCATAATTTATTTTCATTTGGATATTTTACGATATGTTTTAATATTTTAAACTTTATTGCTTACTCTAGGTTTGTCTTGAACTCACTTTTTTACACTTTAAATTATAAAAATAATTATGGCGTTGAAAGAGAATTTGCAACGAAACATTTCTATCCGGATAAGGCGTACTCTTCAATTATCCTCTTTTACTTAAATCGTTCCTTTTTACTCACGTTATTCTATTTCAGTTAAATGTTCTTTAACTTGCATTATTTTTTTACTTAGAATATTATATTTAATTTATTTACGATTCTCTTTTTCTTCATTTTCAATAAGACTGATTCTGTCAGCATTTGAAGAAATAATCAAAAGCAATCAATTTTCGGTGTATCATGTGATAGGAAAATAAATATTTTAATTCATGAATTGATTATTCATATTGCTACTGATATAAATACTAAAATAGTACAGAAAAATGTCTTATTAACATTTTTTTAATATAAATATTTTATTTTAGCTCTTTATTTATTTATTTTGAAGAAATACTGATTAAGATACATACAGATGTAACGGCTAATTTTATGTCTGTTGCCTATCTTGAAAATACTTTTTTTGACTTTTCATTTTGACACCTTTTTTTGACATGTCATAGAACCAATCGCCTCATTTTGACTATTTCCTCACCGGTTATGAGACTCATAATTTTAACTATAAAGAATGAATCATTTTCAAAATTTTATTTAATTTCTTTAACTTATTAAATATTGTTTTCTTAGTTTTTTTTTTTTTACATAAATTTGCTTCTAAAATAATGTTCGATATTTTAGCATTCTTCTCAAATCAGTATGGCTCCAAACAAAAGTGTCTTTAAATGGTACACTCAAAAGTTTCATGATTTATTTGTAAGTTTCAATTTTTCTCTTCTATTACTTTCTTATTTTCATAAAAAAATTTATTTGCTTATAGATTAGAAGGCTGCTAATGAGTTTTATTATCTATCTAAAAAATTATTCTTTCTTTTGAAATGTCACCGAAGTAAAGGAATGCTTCCCGAAGAGAATATTTACGTCAATTCTAATGCTATTATATATATATATATATATATATATCAAATAACAGAGCAACACCCTGCTATTCCTGTGGAATGATTAGTCAATATATCATGAAATATGAGTCCAGATTCTGCACAATCTTTTATTTACTAATCGATGGAGAAGTCTCAGCCCCGCTCCAGCTGGAGGGGGGGGGGACACATATTCCCGTCAAAACTGACGGAGTTTAGTTGGTAATCATAAAACACAAAAAGCCACGCAAAAATCATCGCTCCTAGGTTTTATACATGGGTAAGAGGGCAGTCATATTACATTCCTTGTATTCCTACGCCTCATCACAAATCATATAATACTCATCGAAAATCGTTTAATCCTTCCTTATATGGAAGTGAAAGATCTTAAAATAACTCCTCTTTTGAAACATAAATCCATTTATTATTCATTGGTAAGTTTTCAACCTTGAATTCCCAAAATAGAATATCTGCATTTTATGAAAACGAAAAAGTTTTAATACTTTTATTAATACAAAAATATTTTTATAATTTTTGTATTACATTGCTTATGCTTTATACTCTGTTATCTATTATAAATTAGCTTAGATAGATTCATGAAACATATTAACTGTAATTCCAAAAAGCACCTCATTTTATTCCCCAGGTCAATGGTACGTTAACTTTCGAAGAAAACCTTGCAGATTTGATTGCTATTGAGCTTATTGAAAAGGTATTATTTGTGTTTTATTTTCCCTTTCCTTCGTTAATATTATTTAATTTTAGTGTAAATTTTCTCAATGCTACCTCCTTATCGTGTTTAAAATTGTTTACATTAGTGATAGATGAGAAAAACATTTATAGGTTCTCTTCCAAGATATTATTCCTTATTTCTCATAAGTGTTAAAATGGACACTGACGTGAGTGATGGGTTACGCTAACTTGACAGATGGTCGAGTCTTTAGACACGTAACTGATAGTAATACCTGATTAAAACTGGTTACATTAGTGATAGATAAGAAAAAATTTCACATGTTTACTTTCAAGATATACTTATTTCTCATTATTTTTTAAAATGGACACTCACGTGAGTAATTAGTTTCACTAACTTGACTGACAGTCAAACTTCTAGACACATGACTGATAATAATAACTGATTAAAACTGGTTACATTAGTGATAAATAAGAAAAAATTCCGTAGATTCACTTCAAAGAAATATTTTAAAAGCCGTTTGTCGTAATTCTCTTACTACGTTAGATCATAATTGAGGAAGCTATGAGCGAATGCCTGAAAAATGTTTAAAAGAGCCTAGAGTGTTATTAGCGTGGATCAGTTTAAAAATATTCCAGCAAGAAATTGCAGCTTTTTCCTAACTTAATGTTTTATTTAACCTTGGAGAAAACTCTTAGACATACATTTTTATCGAAAATTCTTAGAAAAAAAATATCGTGAGTTCTATCCCCGCCGGCCGAGGACCGTGTACGAAATGGGAACTGGTTCTCACTAAATTTATCGGAGTCACAAAGTTCTCCAAGTTCCCATAACAAATCAATACCTCTGGGGTTCTGGATCGAAGATTGATCGTGCTCTGGTTCAGGGCAAAATTAATACGTGGAATGATGGATGGTATGTGAATATGTCCTCTCCATAAAACGGGCTGTGACATATGTTAGGGGCAAAAGTCGTATTCTTGGCCATATATGGTGCCACTGGAGAACAAGAAAAAGACTGCTCCATACCTTAAAACAGACTTGTAGGTATTGACAAATAGCATAAGACAACAACAACAACAACAGAAGTTTACGCTGATTTGCTTAGTTTTTTTTATGTTAATTTATTTTTAATAAATTTCTTACATAAATTACACCAGTCTTTTTTTTTTCTTGTTTATGCAGAGTTACAGAGTTATATTTTGAAAATAAATGATTTTTCGAGCGTTCTAATGGTATTTAATATGATATAATGGTTTATATATGGTATTTAAACTATTCACTAGGTAAATTTTCTGTTCACATAGTAACTTCAAATTCTGATTTTCAAAATTATAGTTCTTATTATCACACAATTAGTAAAAAATACAAAACTGTAAAGTAAATTAAATCGAATGGGTGGTTTCTATGCTATGCTATGGTATCATTGATAAAATTACCATATTTTACCACTTTTACTAAATTTCATCACATATTATAAGATTAAATTAAATTTTTATTTTATTTAGATCATATTACCAAAGCGCTTCAGTAAAAATTATCGAACTTATTGGTGTTCCCACCGAGCCAGCTTTAAGATTTAAGAACCTCACCATATTTTATCATAGTCAGGTAGTTTTGACCATACTATTTTTAAGAGCATTGTTCTTAACCTATTCGAGTGTGGGAATTTTAAGTCAGAAATTGATTTTCATCCGAAAGCTGCAGATTGTTTTTCAAAATGATGTCTTTGGTTTAGTTTATTTTTTGCATAAATGTGCAAGTTTATAAGGAACGTGTAGGCTTAGATGGATACATATATATTTCTCTGGTCCTTTTAAAATAACGTTTAAGACAAAAAAAAACATATAACGCTAACGTATCGCATCATAAACCGAAATGTATTATCGTCTTCTTTTTACTATTCCCTACGTTACAGAAAAGTAGGAAGACAGTATTCACTCGAATAAATTTTGAGAAATTTTAGTTAGGAATACATTATCAAATTTCAGAAGAACTGTAGCTCATAGAGCGAAATAGATTGCAGATTTGAAATGCAGATTCGTCTTCTTCGTACTACTCTCTATACTACAGAAAAGTTGGAAAACAGAACTCGAAACAGTTGGAAAACAGAACTCGAATAAATTTAAAGAAATCCTGGTTAAGAATACATTATTAAATCGCATAAAAACTGCAGCTCATAGAGAGAAACAGATTGCAGATTTAAAATGCAGATTCGCCTTCTTCCTACTACTCCCTACGTTACAGAAAAGTAGGTAAACCGTATTCACTCGGATAAATTTTAAGAAATCCTGATTAGGAATACATTATTAAATTGCATAAAAACTGTAGCAAATAGAGAGAAACAGATTGCAGATTTGAAATCAGTGACGTGAAAATATCTGAGATACGTTCAAAACACCCTGAGATACGTTCTGAGATACGTTCAAAATTTTTTTTAATTGCAGGCTGTTGACTTGTTGAAGGATGAATTTTCACCAACTTGTGTACCTGAATTCCCTTACTCGACAAGACAATTATATTACATCTTAATCACACAGGTAAATATGCATCGTTAGTTAATCATCAGCTTTCATTAAAAAATTTACCTTGTATTTCACTTTGAATGGAATAAAAAATCTATAAAATACCCTGAATTTCAATTGTATTGAATATAAATAAACAGTTTAATTATAAGTTTTAAATATATATATTTTTTTTAGTGCTTCAATACAGTGAGATCAAAAATTAATTACGCTTTGATTTACAGTGATATTATCCATATATATTTTTTTAATTAATTAATTAATTTTTTTGCTATAATTATATATTGTCTTGAACTCTCTATACATCTTTAAAAACACTACTTTGTTTCTTTTGAAGTTATCATTCGTTATCATTTTAAGAAATTTGTAAAATTTGTAAACGTAAAAAATTAAATTACGAATAAAAACTCGCAAATTGATTTATTCCTAATTGTTAGCTTATAATATTTTTTTATGATTAAAAGCATTTTTATAGGATAATTAATTACATTTAAAAATGGTCTATTTTCTCTTATTATTACTGTTTTTTTTTTAAGCTCTGGTGTGAAACTGAATTAGTAGAAATGGATCTTGAAGATAAACATGCTGCTGCAAGATTTAGGTAAGGAAATCGTTTTTAAAACCGTACACTGTATGTAAAAATTCTGGCCCAAATTTCGGTAAGAAGTACCGGCACTCAAAGAAATGGTACTTTTTATCGTAAAATACTTTTTTATTGTAAAATTTTATGGGGCAAAGAATCCGATATATCATATTTTTAGTGTAGTACTATAAAATTGCTAAATCCCTGTATTTAAATAAATATTACTGCAAAAATTACGGTATAGAATTTTACGGCAAAATGGATTATATGGATGATGCACCTAAATTGCCAGTACTTTTTACTGTAAATTCATCCGGAATTTTTCGCAGTGTCTAAATGAAATAGAAAAAAAGGGTTGTAATAAACATTTAACATAGATTTAAAAAATTAAAATGAACTAGCTGAAAACTAGTATGTTTAACTATCACTCATAATATGACTAAAAATGCTGTGTTTAAGAAATGTGCGCATATAAGTTCTTACTTCCTGTTAAAATTACATATTTAAGAACAATTTTTAAATTCTTAGAAATGGGGCTTGATATTTTAAATTATAGTTTTGAATATAAATTTAATAATGTGGTTTTCAATTATATCATGATGTGAGCTTATTTGTCTTATAGGATGACTGGAATTATGCAAAATGCTGAAGATTTTTCAAAAGCTTTCCAATGTGATGATTTCAGCTTTATGAATCCAAAAGTGAAATGCTCATTTTTCAAATAAAATTTTTGAAAAGTGTAGATATCATTTTTTATCATTTGTTTGTTTATAGACTCCGGTGATTTTTATGTTTACTGCGTGTTGCATATAGCTGCTTTAAAAGGAAAAACTGTTATCATATATAATGCCTATATTGGATGTCCTATAATTTCTCATACAGTATTTGTATCGCAACATAAAAAAAAATTCTAGTCTCTAATAATTTGTTTTATAGAATTTTTATGAAGTATTACAAAACCTATGCAGATGGATGCAAAACTTATAAAATAAAAAAATAATAACCGAGATATCGCTTACTGTAAAAAAATAAAATGGAAAGAAGTGACAGAATAATCCCATTTTTTCTGAAATAGCATTGAAAATGATCGATTGCGTCTGTATTGATTCAAGGCATGATAAGAAAATGTTGCCTTAATTTCAAAATGATAACAATGGTTAGTCTCGTCAGTAATAGTTTAGCTATTTTTTTTTAAAGAAGGAAAACTTGCGTTGGTTTTTACTGATGGAGGAATTAAAATTTGCGATGAATTCTATAAAAGAGTTTTTGGAAAATTATTTTTTCCTAATTCCACAGCAACGACACGAGTATGATTTTTATCCACATGATGGTCTTCCTTTGCATTCATTCAATATCAATGAAATTACAAATCTGTGAGTGAACTGGTGTTTTTTTAGTTATAATAACATTTTTAAAATGTGTTTCGATAAATATAATAATAAATAATCTAACAATAATCTAATAAAGTTATTAGGAGAAACAAAAATATAATTACGAAGTAACGATGAGTTGAGAAAACTTATGGGAAGTTTAAAGAAATATATCTGTAGTACGCTTTCTGGACAAAAATTAAGTAACTCCTGTCAAATAAGGCCTTTTATTCTGAAACCTAAGACACACAAAATTAAATAGCTAAGTTTTTAATAAAACTGAAACTATGATAGCTCAGTGGTTAGATAATCGGACTCGGTTGTGGGTTCGATCCTCGCTATAGTTCATGCTATATAAATGCTCGTAAAATCTGTGGAATCGAAAGTCCAAGAGCAGAACCTAGTGCACCGCACAGAAATCAGACGAAAATTTCTTTCCCCTCCAAATCAATATTTAAATTGAAGAAGTGGACATCACAAATTTGGATGGCATGTCTTTGGATCATCCATCTTCAATAGCCCATTGTACAGCTACAGTACAACGTAAATAAAGGGCATACTTATCCTCCTTTAATAAAACTGTACAATTACCAACATAGAATCTAACAATTAACATAACAATGAAGATTTATTTTTTTATTAAACAATAATAAAACATGTTCAAAGTTTTAAATAAGGCGTTCATTATTAGAAGTCCAATACACAACGCCCTCAGAGCGATCCAAATAATTCGATCCCGTAACAGGCGGTGGATAGTCTCTTGGCAATGGCCTCTCATCTATAGCACCATGCTGGGAGCAGTCACCAGCTATGTAATGCCTAGAGGATGGATATATCCTGTTCATTCCCCTCAAAACATCTGTTGAAATGGGCCACATGGTATAATCAACGCAAGTGCAATGTCTGGGACCCTCACTATCGCGCGATTCTGAATCCGGCTGCTCTAAGGAATCATTTTCTGGAGTAGAGTCAGACACAGGAGGTTCATGTCTCATTTGAGTCATGCCCGGTGAAGCTCTTTTGCGACCCATCATGGACTCGTATCTCAAAGTTGAAGCAGCACCAAACGGTAGTTTCTTTTGACCACCCAAAAAAGTACTGTTTCTATTATTATGCCCAAAGAGTGGTTTCGAGCCTTCCAGGTTCCTAGGCCCTAGCGTCCAAGTAACACAGTGACAGTTACAGCTATGCGCACTCGAACGTGAACTTTCTGGGTGTCTGTTCAGGTAGGCAAAATGATCGTAAATCTGTTGCTGCCATGGGCTAGACGCGTCTTTAAGAGCTTCATGCTGATACATCCTCCTCCGGAAATGTTCTTTGAATTTTTTCTCTTGGAAAACGCGTCTGCATTTCATGGCAATGACGACAACACATAGGCACAGAATGCTCAAACCACAGCAAGTTCCAATCAGAAGAAAGGCAAGTTTCTCCATTGTAAATCCTGGCTCTATAGCGTT
This sequence comes from Parasteatoda lunata, assembly GCA_949128135.1. Classification (NCBI taxonomy): domain Eukaryota; kingdom Metazoa; phylum Arthropoda; class Arachnida; order Araneae; family Theridiidae; genus Parasteatoda; species Parasteatoda lunata. Next base: position 73,955,630 of record OX421976.1, on the reverse strand, counting down.
TTGGAACTCTGCCTCATCAGAACCTTCTTCACTACTTTGCCCCGTGTCTTTATTCAAGAGATTGGGGACTGTTGCTGTTGGATTTGGGACAGTTGCGAATCTCATAGTAAAGTCTCGCATCCTGAAATGTAGTAAAAACAAAATAAATCATACTAGTAAAAGCCTTAAAAGATTACCTGAAGAAACTGACGGGGTCAGCAACGGAACTATTGAAGTAAGAATTTTTCAAAAACTAATTGTAAAAACTTTTTAGGAAATATTAAAATTTATTGCAGATTTCTGGAATTAGCTCGTGGCGTGTTTGGCATGCTTTCAATCATTGACTATGACGTGTCGCAGATCAATAGCAAAGCTTTAGATGACGATAGATATGCGCGGCTATTGTATTTCTATATTTTTACCTAAAAATGGACAACAGCAATTTAATAAAAGCTAGCATACGTTAAATAAATAATAATTTAAATTTGCTTTGTATTTAAACCCGAAGTTTAAACTGAATCCCGCTAACACTTCAAAAGTTTTTCATTTTTATTTTATCATATATTGCAATAACTATCGACAGTGGGCCAGAAGACCATAATTTTTGGCCAAAAGTCAAAATTAAATTTTCAACTAAAGTGTGTGTAGGCAGTTTTAATATCGCCCAAATTAAGTATTCATAATCATTACAATTTACTTTTTGGACCGACAAGAGTACAAAGTAGTGAAAATTATGTTTAAAAAAATATTTTTTAAATGTTTTTCAAAAGCAAAATAGATAGAATGTATTATCTTTTACCTATGCATTCTGGCATAATGGTACTTTTTTAATTAGCTAATATTTAAAGCAACTAAAAGCAATATATAAACGACCAGAAACTGTTTTTTTTTTTTTTTTAAGTAAAATTTATTTGGGGACAAAGTAATACAGGTTAGTTGAGCTATTCTCTGATATACTAATCTTACTGCTTTTAAATTACCTAATTTTATTACATTTTTTTTTTAAATGAAAGACCGAATAACCAAATATTTTTCAATGCATATAATTTTAGCTATAATTAAATATGTATATAATTCTGTACTTAAGACAAAAAATGATAAATCTATTAATTTTTACCATTAACTTAATTTCTAAAACGAATTTATTTCGGAGCATTTTTATCCATTGATGTTATTTATGAAATCAATCAGGATTTTATCCTAATATTTCTCGAATATTTCACATTAGAGAACTTTACCAAGTGTTAACACTAGACAATAAAACACAAAAATTTCTAGTATCTTCGAAATAACCAAATCTTGATAAATTCCATAAATTTTCATTCTTATTCATATATTTATACATAAATAAAAAGTAATGGAAACTATAAATAAATCTATCAAGAATTGTCAATTAGTGCAAGCAATAGTTTTTTCTTTTGAAAATAAACGCCACACTATAAGATTTCAATACTTTTGAAATTTAAATCTAATTAAAATTTTTATGATTTTTTTTTCATTAATAACAAGAACTATTAAATTCATATTTTCAACAAAGTTTACCGTTATATTCAAATCACTTCAATTAATATTACATTTGAATTTTATTTATTTTGTTTCAAAATTGCAAGTTTATTTCTTTTTATAAGTGAGAGGGAATTTATGGTTTCTAAAAACTTTTAAAAGATCGTAATGATAAATAATATTTGTTTAAAACAAGATATTGTTTTAAACTTTATTCTATCTTGCTTAGTTTTTTCATTCGGTCTTTATTTAAGTTTTCCTTGGCTAGAAAACAGTATACTTTTTTAAGTTTGAATGTATGCGGTTTTATATAATACATAAATATGAAGGGTTTAGAGCCTATATACCGATAAGCACAATTTTTCCAAATACGAAGTTTTTACTCCGAGCAAATCCTTGGTTTAGTTTCCTAATAGGTACTTTTCAATTTTCCAAAACTCTCCTTAGAAAATAGCAAAATACATAGACATCTTATTGCTTGTTTAGAAATCATAGTGTTTTGCTTTTCACCAAAAGTGCTTCTAAAAAACCTTTACCCAAACAATTTCAAAATGTGGCTTATCATTTGGATAGGCCTTTTCATTAGTTTAAGGTAAATAATTTTAGATTTAATATCATATAAGCATGTTTATAATTTCCTAACTTCGTTTGAATTCGAGTATTGGTCGTTGTGGCTCAGGGGATAGAGCCTCTCAATGAGATGAACCGGGTTTGAATCCCAGCGATGGTTGGCCGATGCAAATTTTGCACCCGGCTCACACTGAACACAGTGCGGACGTAAAATATTCTCAATGGTGGACGGATCATGGGTAAAAGCCCCCTTGCCGCCAGGCTGACTGTGGAAGGTATTCGTCGTTCACCTCTCCATGCAAAGCAAAGGCGGGTTAGTGACATCAAATAGACTCGAAGCTAAATTTCTCCCAAATACTTAATCCAGGAGTTCCCTTGTCTCCTGGATTGGGTCCAAATTACAAGGCTACCGAGTTGAACATAGGTAGTTGCAAAACCGAAATTGGGTCAGCTGTTTAAAGACTGTTATAAAATGAAATGTTTGATAATGAGCCGTGATGGCTCAGAGGATAGAGCGTTTGCCTTCCAATGAAGTGTACCGGGTTCAAATCCCAGTCAATACGAATTCCGCATCCGGCTTGCACCGACCACAGCACTGACGTGAAATATCCTCAGTGGTTGACGAATTGTGGATTAGAGTCCCCTTACCCCCAGGCAAACCATGAAACGTTTTCGTGGTTTCCTTCTCCATTTAACGCAAATGCGGGTTAGCTCCATCAAAAAGTCCTCCACGAAGGCAAATTTCTTCCAATACTCGATCCATGAGTTCCCTTGTCTTCTGGATTGGATTCACGATTACATGGCTACGGAGTTGAACATTAGTATTCGTAAACCCATATAAATTGGGTCGCTGTTCAACGACGGTTATAAAATAAAATAAAATGTTTGTGTCTCGGAATTAGATCAGATGTTGAACACCGGTTAAAAGATATTAAGCTATAAAAAAGGTTTGAGTACGAAAATTGTATTGATTAAGTCACTAAATCATTTAAGATAATCTTACCTATTTGGATAGAATGTACTCAAAACTCGAATACGAGCAGTAGTTGTTCGTAAAGACTCAAACATTGTTGGTGTCGTATCTGGCACTCCAGTCACTGGCATTATGGTCTCAGTACGAATTGCAAAAAAGGGGGCTCGACGAGTCACCCCATAGCCCCCTAACACAGGCTGTCTTCTAAATATATCCGAATATCTGAAAATACCACCATGTTTGTAATCTGGAGATCCAGTGTGATTTGTAGAACTTTTTGTTCGATTGGATTTCATAAAATACTCATAAAAAGTCTTAGGATCCATTTTAGGGTGAGCAGTATTGTCGGAGTTATTTGAGTTCGTCATTTTCGCCTCCCGAATTGTATCTGCATTTTCCAAATCTGTAATCGATTCAGTGTTACTATAAGTGACAGGTTTTGTTGTCGAGGGAGTTGTGATTATGACATGTTTGGTTTTAATATCTAAAACTGCTGTGGAGTTTAAATTTGGAGGTTCCTGTTTAGACTTTTCAGAAAAATGCTCCGCGTCTTGTATAACACGGTTTGAATTTTGTGGATTGAAACTATTTAGCCACCAATCGTTCGTAAATGTTTCGTTGAACTGATGCAAATGTAAGTTTAAATTTATCATTGAATTTGGAATTTTTCGACTTAATATAGAAGAAATTTTATTTAGGTTTGTGGGTGTTGCATTTTGCTCTTCATTAACGATTGGAATTGTTGTCGTTTTACCCAGCTCATAAGTAACAGATGTATTAGGGTTTATAGTCTGATATTTAAGTTGGTTTTTTGTTTCGTTATACGATTCTGTAATATTTAAAGTTTTAATATTAGTTTCGTTACTTATTTTATTTTCTGTTTCTGCATAAATCTTAGAATTCCCATCTCCTCGAGCTAAGCCAAGCTTTTGCAAATTTCTAGATTGTTCAGTTGTCTTTAATTTTGGTTTTAATAATTCATAGATAGTAATATTTCTCGGATTGATTGCAAATTTATTGAAACGATATTCATTATAAAATTGAGATATATTGTAAAAATTTGGAAATGGCGTCGTTGTTCTAGAAACTTCAATATTACTAAGTGGATCTTGGACATGTGAAGAACCTCTTTCCATTGCTGACATTTGATAAGTGTAATTGAAAAGCTTGTCCTGATTATCTATTTTCCTGTTTTGTCTTATTTGTTTATCCTGATAATCAACATTTTTATATTGACTTGTTACTTTTTCCTGATTTTCAATATTTTTATATTGACCTGTTAACTTTTCTTGAATATCTATATTCTTAATTTGCTCTGTAAGGTTTTCCTGATTATCTATATTTTTAATTTGCTCTGTTAGTTTTTCCTGATTATTTATATTCTTAGTTTGATCTGTAATATTTTGTACAGCTGTGTCATACTCTTTTAAGCTGATGGAATCTTCCCTGGAATTTATGGTATCAATATCGAAACTTTTCCCTTTTCTTTTTATACTCTTATAAGGGTTATTTATCACAGTCTGACTCGTCAGGTTTTTTATAAATGGAAATCTATCCACGTGAGTTAAATTGAGGTTTTTAAAACTTGAAAAACTGTTGGCACTTTTGTATTCTATCAATGGATTACTATATTGTTTTCCAAGGTTTGGTTTCCTTTTTGTACTTTTGAGAAGGATATAAGGATTGGTGACAGTTTCAAGATGCAGAGCTCCTTCTCTTTGGCGAGAAATAACCTTTTTATTGTTCAAAGGATGATTTCTAAAGTTCTCTGTACCAAGGAAATTTTTTGGAGTTGTTCTGTGATTTGGATTTCTTTTTCTCGGTCTGGGCCTTTTTTTACCATTTTTTCTACTACGGACATTTTTATTTTCAGTTCTAAAAGGCCTCTCCTTCGTATACATCGGAGGATCCAAATGTTCTCTGGATTCTGAACTCGATTGAGAATCGTATTCATGTGCGCTGAGTATTAGAAATAATTTTGGTGCAAAAATAGGCTTGGTGGTTGTTGCTTTAAAGTTTCTAAAAGATTCTTGTCTTGAAGTAAAGCTGATTGCTGATTCTTCAGATGAGCTTCTGCGTGTATAACTATCGAAGGCTCTTGGTGGGCCATGAAATTTATGAAACTGGGGTTGGGAAGATGAGTTTGAGGCTAAAAGAGCCCCAAATATGGTAAATAGGATGAGTCCCGCTTTTAAGGGACTCACCATTTTCATTATGAGTTTGCCGCATTTGTAGAGTTGCATTGACTTCTCAGATCCATGCGTTAAATCCTCATGTTAAATTTAAGTGTTGAATTGATTTCTTGAACTCATTATATAAATGCGCAAACTTTCATTAAGAGGACTTTTAATCATACGTTTTATATAGTTTTTAAATTACATTTTCTTAAAATTGATTGAAAATGTTTTATTTTGTAGTGAAAACATTCTGACATGAAATTTAGGAATTAACACTTTGCTTTTTAAACATCATCACTTATGAGGATTCGGAACGGAATGAAACAGTGCACTGTAATTTTATTTTCATGTTTTGCTTTTTCATTAATCCAATGCTTAATCTGTACCTTATCCCAGAGTTCCAAACCTGTAAAAGAAATAGAAAATGGAATCAGTATTTTTTTCTAAAACAAAGTATATATATATATTTTTTTTGTGCACAAAACACATCAATATCTATAAAGATCATATATGTTTAAAAGCACCAAGCATATTTCGGCAGTAAAAGTTTTTTTTAAATATCGTACTACCTAAAGTATTTACAAAATCAAATTATGTAGCATCACAAATATTTGTACTCCCAATCAATGTACAAAACAAAATGTGAAAAATGCAAAAAAACAAAAAATTACAAAATTGATTCATATGTAGGTACACTTAGTGACAACCTTTTTGAAATTAAGTTACTAAGTTTAGGTTTATTTAGAAACAAATTATTTTATTTTTAAAGTTGATCTGATTTGACAAAAATACATTTTTTAACTTGGAGGTTTAAAAAGTGTTGACATAATTTTTCAGTTCAATATTTATAACTATTTTGTTTTACAAAAATATACTATGTTTAAAATATAACTATTTTTTATAACTAGGAAGCCATGCATCCTATCCTGTTCGCTCTGCTTACCGATATACTGTTTCTTTCGCGTTCATAATTGTTTTTTCTTCTTTCAAAGTCGATATTTCGCTTAAAAGCCAGCATTATTTTGTTAATAAAATATATAACTATTTTAATTTTACGTATGCACAATGTGTTAAATGTAAATCGCAACAAAAATGAATTACTTCGTTATGAAAAATAATAAATTGTACTTGGAAAAAAATTAGTTTCGGAAAACAGAATGTATGACAGAGTAGGGAGAATTAAAAAATAATTAATTTTTCCCATTAATGATTATACAGCCTTTATAATAATTCAATAAGAACTAGTTTTAATCTTGCTTAAACTCCTGAGGGACTTAAGTTTGTCTGTATTTTTCAGAATTTCAATATAAATGTTAAGATGTTATATCTGAAAAAATTTAAGTTCTCCCTTATATACTTTCATTATAAAATCAAGTGCATGCATGTATAATAAAGGTCTCGAGTGAGATAAATATAAATTTTTCTACAACAATAGATACATATTTAGCACTTAAAGCAGAAAAGAAAAGAAACCAGTAAAAACACTCAAAATTGCAATAACCTTCTAACAAATTTGAATGAAAAAAATTTCATGTCAAGTTCTTAAATAAAAATGTCTTTTTCAGTACTTCAAATTTCAACTCTTTAGTTACTTTTGAGTTTAGAGAAAAACTCCTAGATTAACAATTATCGAATTAATTATTGAGTTTCGACACTTTTGTGTTCTTAAAAGTTGATTTTGTATTGCTTTTATGGTCTTTAACTTTATTATTATTGACTACTTTCAAACTATAATTTTAAACCAGTAAGAAAAAAAGAACTTGAAAGACAAAATTGATTTTATTAAGTTTAGTTACAATAAAAGTCTTATAAAATCATATTGAATGCATTTTTCTTTTACACAAATGAAATGCCATTTTCGTGAAAAATGTTTGGAATTTGTTTTGGGGCAATTTTCAGAAAAGTCGAAAGATTTTCAATTGAATTATTCAATTTCAAATGCATAAAATCGTATCAAATTTAGTTCGTAATATTCTGAGATTCAAGGTATTCGCTTAAAGTATTTATTTTTTTCTTATAGTATTAAGTTCACTTAACAATAGCCAAAAGTTAATTACCCCTGATGCACTACAAACACAAAGCATGCTTAATTTCCGTAGAGATGACGAAGAAGTTCTTCAAGTCGTCATTCAACAAATACATAACAAAACATAATTTTCATGATTCACATATTAGTAAATACCAAATGGAGCATGTTGACTTTTGTTTTAATCATTTGAAATGGTCAGTTGACCTGGTATGTTTATACTTGACCGCCAACACGTGACGAAGCCTCAATGTAAAGCAGTTGGATACTGAAAACATTTTGACTTATAATTTGTGATCCAGATTTTGCTTTATATCACATGACACAAGAACACAGACTTACTTTCTTGAATGAACTAAAATGTTTGTCTCTTAGGTGAGCATAATTTTTTGTCAGGTTAATCTTTTAGTATATTTATTAAGTGATTAAACTAAGTAAAAAAATTCCAAAAGGATGCTTTTTTCCGAAAACATTTTAAGAGCTTTCTGGATCTCCTTCAAACATTGTTTCATGCATGAAAGAAAAATTTCTAGCAAAACTGGAGTACTTTTTTTTTACATTTCTTTTTTTAAAAATAAACTATATTCCTCGTTAATAATACCAATATTTACACCAATGATTTTGTAATTATTCCATTCGCATGTTAACAGCTTACGATAAATTCTTGATTTCAAATTTTAATTTCTATTATTAGACATTTAGTAAAAAATACAAAACTCAGACGTAAGTTCAACTGAATAAATGAATTTTATACCAAGTTCTAAGGTATCATGAAGAAATTACCAAAATTTTATCACATTTTATAAAATCATATTTTATTGTTAATTTTATCAATCATTACCTAAGCTCTTCGGTAAAAATTACCGAGCGTTTTGGTGTTCCCCTAGATCACCATCATTTTGGTGATCAATTTCTGGAGAAACACTGCAAATTTCACCATATTTTTGTATTTTGACCACACATTTTTTCAGGATGTGTATTTAAAATTTACTTAGAAATATGCATTAAGATAAATGACAGGATTGAGAAATTAATGAACTTACTGTGTACTAACTATCAAATTTTAAAGATAATCGACTCAAAAGATATTTAAAATATTTTTGTTCTAAAAATAATTTTTTTTTTTTTTCTTGTTAAACAGAAATAAATTATGCAAATTGAAATTTTTTTAATATTAGATATTTTTACCTACTTCAGCTTACATAAATTTTACACGTTTGGTAATAAATTTTCTTAAATTTTCTCAATAACTTTTCTGTAATATTGTTAGAAACTACGTTTCGTAGCCAACTACGTAGCCAACTGGCTACGTTTGGCTTCATTTGAGTCAGCACAAAACTACGTAGGAAAGTTGACTTGGTAATAATTAAATAGCAGTACAAGATTCACATATATGTGACAATATAGTATGCATAAAAAAAGTGCGGTCCAAAAAAGAAGAGTAAATTTTTTTTTTCATACTACTTTTATAACTTCCAAATAGTTAATTTTATTTTTGACTTTAATTTCATTCGATTCAGCTTAAAAAAATACATTGAAATCATTACCTTATTTCCATAGATAGCTATTTCAGACGTCTAAATCAATATTTCTATTAATAACATGCTTTAAATTTACTAATTTACTGTGAGTTATTTTTATAATGTAAGTTGCTTTAATACTGTAAGTAAAAATAAAAATTAGTTTTTTTATAAATGAAACTATTATTACTTAAATTATTTTTAAAGACGTGGGTTCGGTCTTGTTCGAGTTTCCATTAATTTACGCATAGGGAACAATACCTCATTTGTCTAGATAGCAATAGCAAGTTGCTGCATTCTTTGATCTCTCCCTCTTTCCTGTTTAACCTTCTCGAGAGACGTCGCACTCTTATTAAGAAGGGATTATGTTACAGTTTACCACTGAGAAAATATTTATATTTTTCAATTTTGAATATTGGGTTAACCTATAATTTTACTGAAATGTTGTTGGTATATTGCAAAGTCCACATTTATTCTCGTGTTGTGTTGGTGGCTTATATAAAACTGTAAATTTACATTCACCAGTTGAATTTGAATCTCGTATTGTTGATTAATATCGAATTGCAGGTTTACGTTCATCTTTGAAGTATGTTTAGCGAACAATAAAAGTAATCGAATACTTAATAGGGAACAATACTTCATTTGTGTAGATAGCAATGTTAAGTTACTGCATTCTTTGATCTCTCCCTCTTTCCTGTCTAAGCTCCACGCGAGACGTCGCACTTTTATTAAGAAGGGATTATGTTACAGTTTACCACTGAGCAAATATTTATATTTTTGAATTTTGATTGTTGGGTAAACTTTTACTTTTACTGAAATGTTTTTTGTATATTACGAAGTCCATATTTAAATAAATATTTTTTTATTCTCATGATGGGTTGGTGGTTGATATAAAACTGTAAATTTACATTCGTCAGTTGAATTTGAATCTCGCATTGTTGATTAATATCGAATTGTATGTTTACGTTCATCTTTAAAGTTTAGCGTGTTCAGCGAACAATAAAAATAATCAGATACTTAACTGGTCGGTTTGGGTTTGGATATTTTCCTACAATGCAGAAGTAAACTTGAATTTGTTTTCTCAATTTCATAAAAATAATGAGCTGTCTGCCAAAAAGAATGTCAAACTGATAAAAAATGACAAACTATAACTGATATAACGAACGTCACCTTTAATATAGTCATTGAAGGGTAAAATTTAGAAGGCATGATAATCAAATTTTTCGCTTCGTTGGCGTATCGATATTTCGCCAAAAATACTGGATTAGTTAATTTGTGCGCCTTTGGCTGTAATATGTGTCATCAGAATTAATCTTTAGGGAGATATTAGCTAGGCATTTTGAGGATGTTTACCGTAAAATTTGCTCTGAGAATATTTTCTGAAATGTAACCTTTGTTTAAGTGAATAAATAAAGCGTAAAGTTGAGAAATTATAAATAAAACATGACGCATACTGGTGGTAATTAAATAAATATGAACTTAACTTCTGTAGTGTTAAGTTTTCTGGCTGGAAACAAGATATAGGAGTTACGGATAGATGATATGTTTAATAACCCTTTTTTTTTTCATCTCCAATGGATATGTTTCGTTTTGTATAATTTAGTTAGAAAATAAAAAAACCATAGACAATAAAAAGAGTCATACTACCCTATTTTTTTTTTAAAAGTAAAGCATATAGCTTAGATACTCCGCATGCACAGTTATTTTGTAGGTAATAATTTTTTAAACAATTAAAAACATTTTCTTTTAAAAAAAATTTAAACATTTTTCTATTTTAACACTGCTTATTTTAAAATATTAAAAAAAATAATGATTACAAAGAGTACAAATTATTATTTTCTATAGTTTGGCATATACAAAAAAATAAAAAAGCATCAGTTACATGATATGTAAAAATTTCAAATGAGCTGTAAAAATATAATAACTTGAAGATAAACCTATTCGGTGCACGGTTAAGTATCAATCATACTAATTGTAAAAATATTTTAGATTTAATTTCAAAAAATAAAAATACTTAGTATTCAAGAAATAAATAAAAGGAAAAAAAATATTAGGCCTCGCAAAAGCACAAGTCAAAGTAGGATATCACAAAAAAATTCAGGTTGATGGCGGGATTCTAAAACATTTCTATAAGTACATTTAAAATATACATTTAATAAAAATATTCATTTAATAAAAATATGCATTTATTTATAGTTTTGAAGTTTGGTAGATGTCAGCTTATATAGAAATGAAGAAAAAACTAATCAACCAAAAACATAGTTAACAAGCGTTTTCCATGTAAAATAATGGTTACCAAATAGAAGATTTTAAGTGTTATCTCAAAATAGGGGAACTTAAGGTTATCAGTTTTTTAGTTCTAAACATTTTGCAGTAAAAATAGATTTCAATGTAAAAAATAGCAGCATTCTGAGTGTTGGTATTTGCCGCAATTTCATCCGGAATTTTTTATAGTGTAACTATACTGCGATAACTTAAATTAAGAATCATCTAATTTAGAGTTACTTTATTTGAGCTCTTCGGAACAATTAAATATTTAACAAAATATATAAGTCTTATTCAAGAAAATCGCATGAATATTTTAATTTTATTTTTTATGTTTAAATTTTTTAAAAAAAATTAACTTTTTTAAAAGCAATCTAAAGCAAGAACACAAAGAAAAAATGTAAAAAATTGTATTTGCATGAACACTTATTGTATTGATAAAAAATAGTAAAACTGAGCTATAACGTAATTAGCTAATGAAAACAAATATTTATCAGTTTTAATGATTTTTAATTTGTGACTTTTGAGTTATAATTTCCTTAAAATATTTTCGTATTTAAGGCTTTTAAAAAATATTAATATCTTTAAAATAATTTGCAGCACCAATTATATGACAGTCTAAATTTAGAATCAAGAAATTTTAAAGTACATTTCCGTATTAGAATACTATTCACAATGATAATAAAAAGTAAATAGGATTTTGTCAAAGGACTGTGATAATGTAAAGATTTATTACATATTCCTTTAGATATTATTATAAGGATATCTGAATCATAATTACAATAGAATATAAAAGAATAATTAATAATATAATCTCAACAACTGCACGCATAAGTGCCAGCTCGTAACTAACAGAGTATTAAACCTTTTTCAAAAGTACGATATCAGTGACTTTTTCAATAACCATTGTATAATTCGAATTAAATAATTGAACAAAGCCAAATTGATTACCGAAAAAGAATCAATTGAATAATGTAGAACGATGGCTGATTACCATATCTTCGCGCTTACCTGTTATTGTTCTTAAAAAACAAGCTTTTCGTTTTTTAGCTACACTTCCTCTGCAATATAAGGATCAGAACAAAATGAACCCCTATTTCCTGGATTAAAAATTATAAAACGAGATTATAATAAGTTGTTTTTTATTTTATTTGCAACGCTATTCTACAACTACAGCTCTATTGTGGAAATTTTTCGCGCTGTCCTAATTTCAGAAAAAGAACATATAACGGATGTTCAGGTCGGACACTTAATAACCTTTATTAGGGCCCCTTCTTTTATTGACCAAGCCTTTTAGGTGATTTTTGTTTGAGGCGAAAGGTTGCGAACCAGGCGGATCAGTTTATTTACTACATTTTTTTATAAAATAAAAAAGATCATAGAAATAAAATAAATAAAAACTGATAATAGTCGGGAATTAGGTGAATTTTGTAAGTGTGTTTCGTTTTTGCAGTTCGACCGTTTAAAAGCCGTTGAGGATTTTGTTTGGTTTTATCAAAGCCGGATATTTTAAAATCCATATTGAGAAAACGTCGATTTTTTTAGTTTCTTTATGATGTATAATAATAAAGGGTATCATATTTTTTGGAAATAATAAGCAGGATATCAAGTATTTCCTCTACCTTTAAATTATCTCTATTTGTGTATTCATAAATTCCCACCGAGGATTTTTAACGGAAAAATTTTACTCTTCTTTGATTCGTTGAATTTTTTTTATTTTTTATCAATTTGTTAAAACCATAGCAAAGGATTTGGTTCAAAACTTTCTACTTAATCTACAAAAAATTCAAAGGTATAAATGCATTTGAATTTAAATATCTTAATATTTTTCTGGTTACATTAGAATTTGTATGAGTAATGTCATTTTGAGTAATTAGTACCTTAATGATTATAAAATAAAATGTTGCATGTTTGAAGGTCCTATCAATTCAACAATATTACTCTGGATATCTGAATTAGTCAATGGGGTTTAGTTTTCATAAAACTAAGAGCATTATCAGGTTGAATCAGAATTTTCAATTAAATAAAACTTATTTAAGTATAATTTATCAAAAGCCATGAGTATTTGTTTGAAAATATGCATTTTTTCAAACAATAATTTAAATGATTATATAAGCGCAAGCATAGTTATTTTTTTTTTCATTACTTTTTAATAAGTTACACCTGTGAATATTTTATTTTGTTGGATTTATGCAAATACCTTATTTTGCCAGAATCTGGTATGAGAATTTCATATCTGATATTAGTTCTGCCTCAAAAGCTTAAGATTGTTTTAAAAAATAACATTTTCAGTTTACTCTGTGTCCTGCTCAAAAGCACAAAAAAACAGTTTATTATCGGGAAGCGCCCATAGCGGCGTATGACAACATTTTCTGGCATGCGTTCTTATGTAATTAAAATCCTAATGATGTGTTCTAACTCCCCTAAAAGTTTATCACAATATTTATTCCCCCCCCCCCTGTTATATATAACGTTTTTGAAACTGTATATTTCGACAAAAAAATAGACAAAAAATGTCATTTTGAAAAAAGAAACTGTAGCTTGGAGGGAAAAACAAATTACAGATTTGAAATCCGTGATACGAAAGTATTTATATCTGTTACAAAAATTTCATGAAACGCAAAACAAAAAAATTGATCTCCTGAGTTATCTTTATTATCAATATTTTTCTAATTTTTTTCAAAATATCACCGTTTTATTGCCGAATTCTATCTATTTTAGTAAATTAATAAATAATTGAATAATAAAAAAGTAATAGAATTCATTAATTAGTTTAATAATGTTTTATTAAATTAATTAAAAAAATTAATCAATAAAGTCTCTATTTTAATATAATGTCCTTTTTTATTATGTACTTCATTCTATTTCTTTAATTATCAAAAACTAAGACTTAAAGACTAAAACGTTTTTTTAATAATAAAAAAACTAAAGCAAAATAAATTAAATAGAGATATTTCAAAATGTGTGCAATTATCTTTAATAGGTTTTGAGATCTATAGTATAGAGATAGAAAAAAAAGCATCGATAAATAATCACCATATTTTATTGTTAGCTCTACCGAAATCCTTACTGAAGCGCTTCTGTAATAACTAACGAGCATTTTGGTGTCCATGAAGCCAGTAACACGGTAAATTTTACCATATTTTGGTAGATTGGACCATACTTCTTTACTCTTAGTGTTGAAAGAAAACTAATCGCAACTTTTTCCAAATAATGAAAAAAATTCGTAATTTTTAAGTGTTTCGAGTTCTGTTCCCTCGTAGAAGGCCCCTTTACTGACCCTTCTGAATTTAGACTAAAATTAGAATAGGATTTTCGAGTTCTGTACGCTCTTAAGAGGCCCTTTTCCTCACGACCTTGAATTTAGACTAAGATTTCAAAGTAAAATGTTCATTGTGTTTTATCGGTGGCTTTAATTTTGTATTTTTATTTTTTATTTTCGTATTTAACAGATTTTTGATTATAGAGTGTTATTCAATTAGAAATAAAGGTATTACTTAATTTGAATGAGAGAAGTAGGACTTCATAATTTTTAAATTTATATTTGTTTTTTTAAATATAAAGCAATAAAATTATGCGATTTGTGGTTTAGATTCAGTAAATTAAAACTATATATTTGTCTGCTTTTAGATTTTTGAAGCTTAATTTGATTAATTTTACTTTAGTTTAGACTAATGAAAACCGATTTGTATGACAAATTTTTTTTACGTAAAGTGTACAAAACCAAATATATTTATTAAAATTCCAAAAGCACACTGTATAATTCTAAAATGTCTTCCAATAAAAGCTGACTGCAGAATTGTATGGGTATAGTTTTTTTAAGAAAAAAAAAAATAATAGAGAATCTAAAATACCAGACACATTTTAGCTTAAATTGTAAATGAATAAATGTCTGTCATTTGCATTTTTTGAAAGACACTACTGAATATAATAAATATCCACCATCAGTTAATATAGTGAAAGCATATTTTGAATTTTCTCTCCCGAGACCATCCCTTCGACAGTTGAGTTCGGTAAAGAAGAAATGTGCACCACAAGCAATTTCACCTAAATATTAAAATTCTTTTAAAAAACACCATAGAAAACATCATTACTTTGATTGTCAATGCCCTTTCAATAACTGATTTCACTGTATTTCTACTTTTTGATTTATCTTATTCAATATCGTTCCATTCGCCATATTTGTCCTATATAATTTGCCACATTACAAAGGACGCACTTTCAGTGTAGTGGTCGAAACGAAAGCCCACGGAGTTTTTTCAAGAGTTGTAAAGTTCACCTTCCGTTTCAAAAGTTTGAAGGGCAATTTGGCAACGCATATTCACTCGGTTGGAAATAAAAGCTAAGATTTTTCTGTTGCCAAAAAGATGAAAGAAAATCTCTCTTTTGCGTTAACGAAGTGTGACGGCGTAATTCCAGCGGAATAGCTAAATAGCTTCGTTTAACGGGCGTTCCAGTGTTTTAAACACATTTTTAAATAATCTTAAGCTTATGGGATTCATTTTTCGAAACCATTTGACCTTCTACATATGATATTGTAGATGAGGAAGTACACTTGATAATTGTCATAACGGCTCCAGGCCTGAATTAGCGGGAACTTAGGATAGGAGTTGAAATATAATTAGACTGTTAATTCTGAGTAATTTAAGCCTATTCTTTGACAGTGGGCTAAGAAGGGTTTCCGTACATTTAGGTCCAAACTCGAAATATTCGGTTGATGTTTACGAACATTGAAGACAGCTAAGCATACCAATTTGCCTAATCGGATTCGTTTATTGAATGTTTTGCTCATCTTGGAAGGTGATTAAAATCATGGTTCGTAATCACTGTCAAGGCTTTCAGAAGTGCGCATTAAAATAAGTGGAAATAATTCAGATTAGTTAGATATTTAAACTATTTGTATTTTGTGGTTTAAGAATATTTTTTCTTTTCTCATTTATTATTGTTTAATATGAAGAATAGGATGCTCGTATGATTTGTGCAATGGAGCTACGAAAATTAAAAACAAATATAATAAAGATTAGTATATTAGACTTCATAAAAAAAGATTGTTACTTTCGTAAATGAAACATAATGAATAAAAATATACTTCAACAATGTTGTAAGATAATTTAACTGTTTTATGTCTCGTGTATTTTGTGATTTGTTCTGTTCATTTATTATTATTATGTAATCTGAAGAATGAGCTAAATATATGACGATTTGAGTTTAACTACGAAATTTAAAAACAAATACTAATATATTTGACAAAATAAAAAATATTACTGAAACTTTCTGAAGAATGGTAAGTGGAAATATTCTTCTACAGTAATGTTCTACAGTAGAACAATAAACAGCCAAAGGAAATATTCTTGTACTAGGAGGCTTCGCCCCCTGCTCGCTGGCGCTCACCAACCCCCGTAACTGCTTCGCAATTTAATGCTCGCTTTGCTCGCTCATTGGATACGTTCTTAACGTCTAGATTTTGTATACTTTTTTGAATACTGAAGTTCCGAAAACTTTTCACTGTAGAAAATTCTAAACCTGTACCAATTGTTAATTTGGGCATTTGGCGATACTACACTTATAGAATTTAAGGATTTGTTACGTCAAGCGCTCAGGTATCATAATTTTGATTTATTTTGCTAAGTTAACTTTCAAAAAATTCTATGGCTGGCAACAGCATTTTTATTTTTTAAGTTGTTTATTTTTATTTTTGCCGCAGCTGAATTGAACAACCTGATAATGCTCACTCTGGTTATTGTTTCCGTTTTTAAGAGCGCTATATGTTGAGCCACCTCAGCTAGATTTGGCATGTAACATTTTCAGATGCAATCATTGGTCGATTTTCTAACGTTGCCATTCGGGAAGTTGTAATGAGGCTTTTTTTTGGTGCCGTATAAGAGAAATATATATACATATAGATTTTTCAGGATTTATTTATTTATTGATTATTCTTGTTCTTTTTAAAGAATGTAATAATTGTATGCCTCGTTGAGTTGTATGAAAATTAAAAACGTGGATAATGGAAGACTAATGTAATCGTTTTGGTGAAAAATCGATAGTTTTTTACTAAACGGGGTTTGCGGCAAATATGTTTTAAAAGAACTGTAGTATGTTGAATGTTATGAAAACTATTAAAACAAATTTAGATAGCGTTATAAATTATGAGTTTCATTAATTGAAAAAGGAACTTTCTGTTGATTTTTCATAGTCTATAATTATCATTTACTCAGTGGAAACTCAACTAAATAACGAAAATATCTGCATAATTAAAAATATAGTAATGGCTCTTTTAATCATATTCATGCTATTCAAATGGGGAAAAAAAATCCTATAGAATTCAAATGATCGAATCTCTACTATTTCTTACCACATTCCAAACATATAAATAGTCTGAACTGAAAAATTTAGAAAAAGCCACACTTTCGACTGGGTATACAGAAAAAAATTTCCCAGTTTCTCAACGCCAAAGAACTACTTCACACCGAAAATTTTGTAGTAAAACGTACATAACTCTTGAATCATTACACTGTAAAAAAAAAAAAAAAAAAAAAGTAGTTGCTACCATTTTTTTTTTCAGATAAACTTAATTTATTTTCATTGCATGTTGTCACATTTGTTATTTACTTTTTCACTCTTATATTTATGGTTAAGGCTTTAATTTACGGATTTCTTGCAAAACATAGTGTTTAAAAAACAAGCACATTTTTAGTAATATATTTTCCTTTAGTAATATATTGCACGATTACTACAGTTCTGCACTTAAAATTGTCTTTAGTTTACTTAAACACCAAAAATGAAAACAACTATACACCAAAAAGTTTTATAGTGTATTGACAACACATGTTATCATTCGCATTAGAATTAATTTCATATCAAAAAAATTTCGCTTAAAAAAAAGCACATTTTTAGTAATATATTCACGGTATTTTTTTTTTTCAAACAATTTTTTTTGTCCTTTATTTATATACTTTTTTCATCGATAACTACAGTTCGTGATATTTAAAAATGTATTTGTAAAAATTTTAAATTTTAGTTACAAATACATTTTTATGTACCGAACTGCTGTTATCAAGCAAATATATAAAATTGACAAAATAGCAATTGTTTGTAAGAATTACTTCAAATATACGAGAGTTTCTAACTTTATTCTAAAGCATGCGCATGAAAATATGTTTTAATAGTAAACATACACTCAAAGTGAATAAATGTATAAAAAAAATTAAAAAGTAAAAAAGTACATAAAGGAATGTGACTGCATGCACTGTAAAATTCTAACTGATCTCCACATCAAAATTTAACTCAACTACTCCTTTTACAGTTATCTTTTATGATACACTTGATGTAAAGTATTCGCCATCATTTTCATAAGTCAGAAGATCTAAAATTTATAATTAAAGTATGATAAGATACACATAAGAGCTAGTAATTTTTACGATCAAATATAATGCAAAAATCATTAGGATCTTTTTTTAAAAATCATTAGGATGCATATATACAATTTTTTTTTTTAAATAAAATTAGTTTATAAATGAAATATACACATAGAACAGATAGAATATTAGTATGAATTTGAATTAGGCTTTACGAACCCGAAACGGATTGAAATTAAATGTGATAAAATTATTTTATACAGTTCGCAGATAATTAAAAATTAAAATATAAAATTATCTTTATAATACAACTAAAACTATACATACATATTTAAACTGTGAACTTTTTTCTCAGTAGTTATTGTTTAGCGGCGATAGAAGAAACAAAACTTATTCAAACCCTTACTCGATGTAAACAAGCTATGGTGATATTTAAAATGCGCCAACCTTGGTGTTTTCGGAAGAGAAAAAAAATTCAACGCATCAAATATTTGTGTAAGCTTTCTCATTTATAGAAGATTTAGTTACACCTTTTAAATAGTGTATAAACGCATGATTCGATATAAACTTGAAAAAGCCCACAATATTTTTAGAGTTTTTTCAACTTCAAATTCGGATAGGTGTTACACGACATTGTTTAAAGTATAGTTATGGGTTTTACTCATAAAATATTTCATCAAATGCTGTGGTTTGGAAATTTGAGAAAATTAAAAATATCCACAAAATATATTATCCTGTAGGTTCATGATAAATGTATATTCTTTATAATTTTTAAATTATAATTTTGAATTAATTCAACACATCAAATCTTTGTGTAAGCTTTCTCATTTATAGAAGATTTAACTTTTTACTAGTATATAAATGCATAATCCAATATAAACTTCAAAAAAAAAAAAAACACAAAATTTCGAGGCTTTCAACTTCAAATTCGGATAGGTGTTAAAGTGACATTGTTTACAATATAGTTACGGGTTTTACTAATAAAATATTTCATCAAATGCTGTAGTTCGGAAATTTGAAAAAAATCAAAATTAAAGATATAATCATAGTATTTAATCCTAAAGACTCATGATAAATGTATATTCCCTATAACTTCGGAACATTTTCGATAAAGTTATTTTTATACTTTATAATTATAAAAAAATAAATATGCATTGTGTAAATTCTTCATTTTCATAAATGACAACAAAGTAGCTCTTATCTCCAAATTTCTAATTGGTCGCTAAATATGGTGTGTGTCACTATGTGACCCACTGTCTGCAAATTCTCTATCGCTGGTTTATGGCTAATAAACCAGCGATAAACCAGAACTAATTTCCGGACAGCCCATCAAGTTTTTAAATAAAGTATCTTTCATTAAATAGAACTTATTTCATTCTGACATTCGAATTGAAGCATTGAGAATATGATGAATACACCGGGAAACGAAGCGTTGAGAAGCATCAGAAGTTGAATCTTTTACCTGACACCGTATACACTCTTTAGTTTGACACAAATGGTGACATACCGTTGCGTTAAACGTTGCAGAACGTCAGCTCAAAAACCCGTTATGACAAGCAAGTCGATACTATTATTAAAGAAGGAAAATCTCGAGAATTTAGTTTAGACAATGTTGACTTTAAAATATATTGCTTTTTTGGCATCTATGACTTTCATATAGATACGACTTTTTTTTTTACAGTTTGAAGTGTTTGATTGGTTTTATGAAGGCAATAAAAGAAACTGAAAAAATGTGTTTCGTTAAAAATAAAGATTATAAATTATTTAGCACTTTTTTACAATTAAAAAAAAAAATAAAACACAAAATTAAAATTTTGTTAAATAGTTTTATATTCTTAAATCATTTTATTTACATAATAAAAAAACGTAATTTTATGAAAAATCAAAATTTGAAAAAGAAAAAATAGAAGTCAGCTTAAAATTTATTGGATGGAAAAATTTTTATTTTAAGTATTTTTTTTTTTCCTTTATCTATTCACATTTTCCGTTTGACTATTTCACAATTTTCCGTTTGGGTTTGTTTTTTTTAATACAAGAAAAGAGCCACTATTTTGCTTTCCGTGAACAAAACTTTAATGACTTAACTTTTTCAAATCAAAATTGAATTGAATTGAATGAAAATTTAATAATTTTAAATTCCTTTGCACACTTTAATTCCTCGATATAGTTTTCTTTTCTTATTTAGGAAAAAGAAAACAAAATTGCAAAAAACTATTTTTAATTAGCTTTTAAATATGAGAAAATTCAGATTTGTAAACAATATAACTTGGTATAGTAATTAATTTTAGATTTATTCAATGAAAAAATTGAATTTATACCTTAGATTCCAACAATGCGCAGCTATTGATGATTTTTCAAATTCTTGATAATGGGTATATTTATCGTCTTTCTTAAATCTAAATTTTAATGAGAGTTCCTTTTTTGAAATTTTTAATAAAGTGTTATTTTGCTTCTTCAGTTTCGTGGGATTATTTATTTCATATGGAAAAAATTTGAATTTTATGCCCTTTTTGCAAATTTATTTTATGAACGGTCCCTAAATCAGTGATATCAAAACAAAACTTATCGTTTCCTCAGCTTACTGTGTACAAAACTAAATTTTTTTTCTCTAAGTTTGAAAATGAAGTTTTACTCACGCTTTCGTCAATATCTCACTTTACTTCCTACAGAACTCGATCGGCGGTAAAAGCAATCACGATCACCGATCGGTAATTAAGAGTTTCACGATTGGTTATGGGAAGCGATCTCCAGTCAAGCACGTTTATTGTAATTGTATCCATCCTGTCAGAAACTGGTCTGCTATTGATTAAGAACGAAGTATTATTATTATTATTATCTTTTTTGTTCCTTTTGTGTTGCGTGCGATTATGGTACTGGAACAAAAGAACTGATGAAAGTGTATCATATGCTACTTTTTCTTTTGCACGAAACGTTTTACTTTTAGATTTATGAACTATTAAGGGCAGATTTTTGTTCCTTTTATAATAGGTTCATTAAAACTTGAAATTCAGGAAAAAATATAAACAAGAAGGGTTCAAATCAAACAATACTAGAAAAATCACTGTAATGTATGGTGATGACATTTCTGGCACAAAAAAAAAAAAAAACTATAATTCTGGTAATAAAAGCCAAAAAGTATCAATACAAAATTGCCAAAATTTAACACATTTACAAATTTAATCACATTTTATAAAATTGTTTTATTGTTAATTTTACTAAAATTATTGCCAAAGCTATTCGATAAAAATTACTGAGGTTTTTGGTGTCCCCTTAGAGCCAAAAACACGATACATTTACCATATTTTGAAAGTTTTAAACTTTGCTTCCTAGTGTCTCTGGAAGCGTAGTTAAACAGTCGTTACAAGAAAAGCTTTATTTAGTTAAGCTTTTCCTAATACTTAATCCCTTATTGAATAGAAAAGTAGTTTAAATAGTTATTTAAATAACTTTTCATAGACTCATTGTAAACAGAAAATGGATCGTGCGGCCGATAATGCGAAATCCAACAAATAATTTCTAGTACTTTTCTTTTTTAATTTCAGTTTAAAAAATAGTTTTCCCCATCCCTAAAAAATATTTAAATTTGTTTTTCCGGAACAAGAAACAAAAAAGATCCTAATTACTGAATGAAAAACTTTTATTTGCATTTTTAAATGCTTAAATTGTTAATTTTGACTTTGTTCTGACTTAAAGTTTGAACTGTCTATGCTTCTTCGATAATGCATAGTTTACACGCAAATGCTATAGTTTCTTTGTGCAGTGTCTGAAAAAAATATTTTCAAGGCATTTTACTTTCACTTATTGTTATTTTTACTTATTGTTATTTTTATTTACTTTTATTATTTTTATTTTTTATCATTTTAGCTTAAAAGTTATGAAATTATGAAAGCCATCACTCATTTTGAATGAGTGATCCAACGAGTTTAAAATGTTAATAAAATCTCATTAAATATAGAATAGTGCACGTTACCTCAATAAATAATTCATGAAAATGCGTTCCAAAGCATTCAAAATTCATAATTAATTCATAGCATTCAAAAATGTAGAATGCCTATTAGCACTTGTGATGGTGCTGCAAAGAAGAAAAAAAAAGCCAGATTGAAAATAGAACTATTTTAGCCAACGAATTCTAATAAATATAAAGAAAAATTATCAAAACATTATTAGACAGACAATCTGTGACAATAACTTTAAAAGCTTTATTATTTCATTAGCATACAACTTCAATCGAACGCTAATAACATTTCAAGTTGGTCTAATAAATTTCCCCTAAAACTAAATAGCCTTCATCTTTGATATGAACTTGAACTTAAATTATAGGTTGAAGCAATTATCGAAAAATAGATAAATTTTCTTCGTTTCATCGAGATCATCCGCCAGCTACAGAAAATAGCTAAAATATGTAACAAAAATAATGAATCGGCACTTGGTGTTTACCAGTTCGTTCAACTTGTCCACACCGACAAGCCGGACTTACGCCATCAATGCCAAATAGTAAAACGGAAACATTGCCATTTTGCTTTGCGGTCTAATGGTGATTGGCTCAGGACTTTAAAAAGCGTGTTGCACTCGTAAAAAAGGTCTCGTGTAAATTCTATTTGCCTAACCTGTCCTAACACATTCTCTTTTCTTCGAAGGTTCGAAACATTTTGTTCTGTTCGAAATTGCTTCCTCAAAAAAAATAATTAGGGGGAAGGTATGAATACTTGGCACTTCCAAAGAACAAATTAGTATTAAGAAGAAGGGTTATTTGACGGTTTGTTTTTCCTGTTCTATTGTTTTGATTCTATTCACAGTTTTCCTGGCAGGAAGCAAAAGTAGTTTTGTTTTACAATAGATTAAAACTTTCGTTTAAGTGATTTTTAAAATGCAAAATACATTCAGCATGCGGAATCATTATATTGAAATAGCATAGCGTGGAAGATTTGTTTTCATTACCTCGCCCAAAAATGGAGCGATATTTTTAACTATTGTTTATTTAATGCTTATTTCCATTTTCTTTTAAAAATAAACAACACTCATATTTCTGGCGATTATGATTTATTGAGGTGTGAAAAACAGTGGAGAAAATGCTACTTATTATTTATTGTTTTTAGAAATGCTTTTATCTTTAGTAATGAATGCTTGAATGGATATACTAATCTTAACTTTAAAAATTCCTTTAACGGACTAATAGGTTAATTTGAAAAACAATAATCTTGGTGGAAGAAAAATATAACATTACTTATTTTATTAGTATTTTGTTAGTTGCCAATAGTTATTTATATCATTTAAAGTTCTAATGCAATTTCGTTGTTAAAATTTAATTGAAACGGTTATTCCACTGTTATACAAAAAAAAAAAAAAATGAATTTCTATGTTTCATATATATTGCTATCCAATTGTTATTTTTAATTTAAATAATAATCAAATAGATAAATAATAAAGAACAAAACTATGCTTGTTCATAACAAGTCATGTTGTTGAAACAGATTATTAAATTATATTTTAAAACCACAAGGAATTCATAAGACGATAAAAAAAACTGAAAATAGATTGATCTGTTTAAAACCATGGGGAAAACGTAACTTATTATTGTTCCTATAAAAAGAGTGGCATTTTTTTACATTGATTATTCAAATGGTTATAATGGTTAAATTGTTTTGCATTGATTATTTAAATGGTTACTTTAAAAATTCATTGAGATTTATATGTTGACCTGATAAACAATAAGTCGAGTGAAAAGGAAATGCAATATTACTTATGCTATGTTCTCTCTGTCAATTACAAAGGTTATTCAGCTCATGCAAAGAGCTTGTGCAATTTTGTAAGTTAAATTTTGTTGAAATACTTACTATGATGTCTTGAAAAATAAAAATTTATTGAATTTCTAACAATTTTTTAATTTAAACTTAAATTAAGCAACTAAATAAATGGATAAATGAAGAAATAAATAAGCTATGCTTGGGGACGAATCATTTTATTGAAACAAAGAATTATATTTTCGAACCAAAATGAATTAAGGTATGAATTAAAAATTGTTTTAAGATTGTTTGATGCGTTTAAAACCATGAAAGTTACTCATTGTTATTATTATTTTAAAAAGCGCTTCTTTTTTTGCAATAAATGTTTGAATGTTTATACTAAATTTTAAAAATTCGCTTAACAGACTTAATTTTGATCTAGAAAAATGTAATATTATTTATCTAAAGTTCCTTTTGTTGATTGATAACAGTTGTTAAAAGTATGCATAAAATAGTTAGTGAAGTTTAATGAAAGCTAATGGTAAAAATGTTAAATTTATCTCCTGTTCCCTCCTATAAAAAGCGTTTTACTTTTTTCCATTGCATTTCTAACAAATTCTTACTTTTTAATCTAAATTAAATAAATTTAAGAAGGCAGAATATGTATTTAAAAGGCAGAATATGTATTTAAAAGGCAGAATATGTATTTAAAAGGCAGAATATGTATTTAAAAGGCAGAAGATATATTTAAAAGGCAGAATATGTATCTGAAAGGCAGAATATGTATCTGAAAGGCAGAATATGTATCTAAAAGGCAGAATATGTATCTAAAAGGCAGAATATGTATCTAAAAGGCAGAATATGTATCTAAAAGGCAGAATATGTATCTAAAAGGCAGAATATGTATCTAAAAGGCAGAATATGTATCTAAAAGGCAGAATATGTATCTAAAAGGCAGAATATGTATCTAAAAGGCAGAATATGTATCTAAAAGGCAGAATATGTATCTAAAAGGCAGAATATGTATCTAAAAGGCAGAATATGTATCTAAAAGGCAGAATATGTATCTAAAAGGCAGAATATGTATCTAAAAGGCAGAATATGTATCTAAAAGGCAGAATATGTATCTAAAAGGCAGAATATGTATCTAAAAGGCAGAATATGTATCTAAAAGGCAGAATATGTATCTAAAAGGCAGAATATGTATCTAAAAGGCAGAATATGTATCTAAAATGCAGAATATGTATCTAAAAGGCAGAATATGTATCTAAAAGGCAGAATATGTATCTAAAAGGCAGAATATGTATCTAAAAGGCAGAATATGTATCTAAACGGCAGAATATGTATCTAAAAGGCAGAATATGTATCTAAAAGGCAGAATATGTATCTAAAAGGCAGAATATGTATTTTAAATACAGAATATTACTTGACTTAACTTATTATTATATACTTAATATTATATACTTAATATTATAATTATTACATTATATATTACAATTAGTATTATTATATAATTATATATTATTATTATATTATATATTATAATTATTATGAATGTTATATACTCAATTGCAGAGTATAAATCTAAAATACAGAATAAGATCAAGTGAAATCAACTAAGCAATTTTTAACTCTTTTTTTTTAAATGATACAGCATAATGGATGCAAAAAATAAGTTTTTTGACGCTTTACCACTGTAACTAAGATAATTTGGTGTTGAAAAACTCAAAAAATTTTGTTTAGTTTCAAGTTAACACCGTATGGAGCATTCATATACTCACTTTAAAGGGTTTAATTAAATTCAAACTCATTTAAATGATACAGCTTACACCAAATCCGAATGCTTTCACTTTTATGAATTTACTATGCACTATAATTAACTCTCGACTGTAATATATACCCAGCTGCAAGGTACCTAGGGGCTTCATTATGGTGGCCTGAATGGTGCGATAAACAGTTTAAACATATTAGGGAAAAGCCGTATTATTATTATTATTATTATAATAGGCATTACCCGTATTAGGGAACTAAACAGTTTTTCCCTCAGATAACAATATGAATACCATTTTTATGGTTATTTAACTGTTTCGTTTGAATATGGTAAAATAACAATTAAATAAATTGTCATTTAACCATTTTCAAGAGAAGTTTCTAACAGTATATACGGATCAAAAAGCTCTAAAACATTTAACAATACCGACAGCTAAATTAAAAAAATTATATAATTTATGTATAACTAATGTAAATATCCCTAACAAAATGTACATTTGTACAGTTTCAAAAAAGAAAAGCATTTCAAATAATTGGATTCTTTCAATCCATATGTCAGAGATGTTCCAAATAAATAGATTCTTACTGCAAACCTAACATCACGAACAATCAGTATCTAAATTTCAGATTTTCTACCATAAATCAACTCATATCCCTATTCGATCCATATAGTTCCTGCAAAATTATACATTTCAAGCAACCCAAGTCAGTTTTGAGTTCCTTTTTTGGCAACTTGATACGCGTGACATACAAACTGATCAAGCTTACAAAGAGGATAGAATCACTCAACCAGAAAATATGAGCATGTATTCTTTGGGATTAAGCCGCAGACGATTGGTTTTTTTTTGAGATTCATTGATGAAAAAATAAATACATGTTTGGGAAAATATTATTACTATCTTGACCGTAATGGAAAAGAAAGAAATGAAAAGATTTCGTCAACATCATTTGTTTTTGTTGAGAGAAAAAAGGATACTGAGGGAAAGAAAGGGTAATCACTGAATTTATATTTAGCATATTTTTTTTTTTAAATTAAAAATATCAACCCAAATAGAACAGAAGCATATTTTAGGGTCATTTATGATGTATTTTTTTCCAAACTAATTGAAAATCGCTCAGTCAATGATAAAGAAAATTTTTAAACAGTTTAGGGAAGTGTTTTTAGTAAAAAAATTAATAAATAAAAAAAAAAGAACTTTTTTTTAAAAACGAATTCTATGACGCTCTTAGACTTTTTCTTTATTTAAAATAAAAACAATTGGTCCTAAGTACAAGCAGGTGTTCTATCTTAGATCCCAATGTGTTTTACTTTTAATCATTGTACGTTTCTTAATTCGGATATTCATGCAATTAAAACTTAATTTTTATTAGCCTGTATAAGCGAAAAATAAAGAATAAACATAAATCTAATACTATTTAATACTTAATCAAAATACAACAAATCATTATAGCTTTTCAAAGAACTTCATTGTGAATGGTTAAGCCCCCATTTAAACATATTTGTGCTAACGGAACTTATTGTTCATATAGTGACCTGATCCAAGTTAGAGAACTGAGACTTTCCCAAGAAACAACGGGCATTTTCTTAAAATTTTTTAAATCAAACAAAAATATTTTTAAAAATATTTTTTTTTGTCTAACATTTAATATTATCTACTTCAGGTCTGTAATCAAACTTAAGTTTTACAAGATTTTATTTTCATTTCGAAGCGATTAAAAACAATTAGACATCAAGTAGTCAGAAAAATATATAGTAATATTAGCGTTCTGTGTATTGTAATGGCATTTCTGGTAAAACAACAAACATAATTCTTCTTAATTAAACTAAAATGTTCAGTATTTAAACCATCTATTTGGTAATTTTTCGTTCATACAAAAACAGTATTTCTGAAATCCCGTTTTTCAAAATTATAGTTCTTCTTACCGCTTATTTAGTTAAACAATATAAAACGGAAAAGTAAATTTAATCGAATAAATGGTTTTTATGCCTTGCACTAAAGTGCCATGAAAAAATTACTAAATTTCACCATATTCACCAAATTTCATCACGTATTATAAAGCCTTATTTTATTATTAATTTTACCATAATCATGACCAAAGCGTTTCTGTAGAAACTAGAGCTGTTTGCTCTTCCCATTTAGCCAGAAACACGATGAATTTTACCACATTTTGGTAACTACAATCATATTTTTTAACTATTGTTCTCTAGTACATTCCTAGAAAACTTGCAATGGTCATCAACACAGCAGACCATATCTGTTGTTTCAGGTACCAATTGTACATACTAAATATGGGTATTGTCTGCTAAGGGGCACAATTTCTCTAATGAGATACGTTGATTAAAAACTATTAACTAACTAGAAATGATAAAAACTTTGAACTATGAATCATAATTTTAATATTTTATAAGTTATAAATTAGAGTTTTCCTACGTTAAAAACTATGAATCCCAATAACCTATGTTAGAAATTACTGATCATAATTTACTAATTTAATTAACTTCAACATAAGAAAATTATGATATATTAATCATAATATACCTATGGTATAATCATGAACACATATATAGTTGAGGATATTGTACATTAAAATATTGGTTCCAATATACTTAACTTTCTTCCACCATAACTGCCAACATGGATAGGAAAAAATCCAGCAGATTTTACGAAATAATATGAATTTGATGATAATTGTTGCATAATGAACTAAATATTTCACACATAGGGAATTTTAGGGATTTTTATAGTCATCAAAATAGAAAAATTGCAATATTTTCCAGTTATGATTGGCCTTAAACATACTTGAAATGTTTTATGTATTTGTGTATGTGCATTATGTGCGTACTGAATGTATTATGTGCACTCATAATTTCGAATATAAAAATTTTTTAATTCGTCGAAGATATTAAAAAAAATTTTTAATTAATTTAAAAAGAGAGTTCTGGATAGAAATAAACTGAACGGTTTACAACAAAAAAAGTTTTACATTTTTTTCTATAAATGAGGTTCGCTTCATTATATATCAGTAATACTTATTTAAATATTTAAGCAATCAAGCAATAATCAGCACAAAAACTCTATTTTAATAAGAATTATTTTAGGGAACTTACTCAATTTTAGGGAACTTTCTTTAATGTACAAAAACAAGCAGAATTATAATTAAACTAGTAGACCGGAGAAACAGTAAAAATCCAGTAGTCTACTGGAAATCCAGTTGAGTTGGTAGCTATGTTCTACATATGTAGTAAAACCTGCTATCTTATTATAAATCATTAAATCAAAAGCCATAAACTATAAATTTTATTTTCTAAATAATATTCGCTGTTGATAAATTTCATAAAATTTACCTCGTTATTCCAAATATATTATTGAAAAGTCATATATCGTTATAGTCCGGTACAGTTGACTATTTTCTGTTAGAAATGGTGTTTCATTTTATTTTTATTTATATTATGCGTCTTTGTCAAATGCGTAGTCTTAACATAAAAATAAGAATAAAATAATTCAAAAAAGCAAGCATTGAATTATTTTCTTTTCAGAGAATTATACTGATAAATTTTGATTCAAATAGGTTAGATAATAAAATCCTCGTCTTTAAAACATATAAATGTCGCTAAACAATAAAATTTTGCGAAAAATATTGCCCCAAACACCGGACAGAAACAATGAAAATTAGATACATATATTATAAACAGGAAGAAATTCGGTGAGTAAAGATTTTATTTGTTTTTGTATGGTATCTAGGAAATTTTGTAACCTATCTTTTACTGAAGTCTCGCAGTAATCACAATGCATTTTATGATATTAAACGCATTTAAAATAATATATTTCCATGAAAAAGATAAAACTATGATAAATAATTTTTTTTTTTCATTTTCTACTACCATCGATAGTGGTACAAAATATAGGATAGAATAAACACAATAAAATTTTTATTCTTTAGATAGAGTAAACAAAATTTTACAAAAAGACTG
This sequence comes from Parasteatoda lunata, assembly GCA_949128135.1. Lineage (NCBI taxonomy): Eukaryota > Metazoa > Arthropoda > Arachnida > Araneae > Theridiidae > Parasteatoda > Parasteatoda lunata. Next base: position 73,925,796 of record OX421976.1, on the reverse strand, counting down.
AAAATTAAAAGATAAATAAAAGCAGTTTCTTAGAAAGTGTTATTATTCACAGATATTAACTAAAACAATTTCCTTTTTGCTAATAAGTCTCTAAGTTATGACAACTATATATTTAAAAAATAAGAAAACGAAAAAAACATTTTTATACATAAATAACTTGCAGGAAAACAGAAAACTTAGACTGAAATTAAATTAACAGTTTTTAGCCATGAAAAAGTAATAGTTTACTTTAGAAAATTAAAAATTTGTATTAGAAATTTTTACTGGATCAAAATATTTCTTCATTATTTTTAGAAATATTTATATCGCATAATAAGTTAGAGTCAGAAAGAATATAAGTTAGCGATATAAGTTGTGATATAAGTTGTCGATAGATAATACAATATAAGTTAGACAAATTTATATCGCAAATTTTTGGAATATCAAAAATTTTTGTTTGATATTCATATTTATATAATAACTAGTATTATTCTGGTAAGTTTGCGAAAACTTCGAACCAATTTTCTCTTTTCATTATAAATCGTTAAAATAAGTCCTAAAAATATTGCTAATTTTTTCTATTAATATATATGGAAAAAGGTACGTAAGAAATTTTAGAGATATTAAAAAGATTTTTTATATTTATTTAATATTTGATATCAAGTTGATGACTGTACAAGAAAATCCAAAAGGATTTTCTGGTTTGAAGAAAATTATAAGTAAGAATATTATCAGATACTTTATAAATATTTTATTTAAATTTTCCTACTAAAATAATTTACTTTCTAGTATTTATGTTTAGAAACAATGTCTAAAATAGATTTCAAAAAAGGTTTGGAAAAAGAGGTAAAAATTCTGATGTGCTATCTTCGTAAAAAACCTTTATGATGTTACTTAAAGAAACATTGTTTTCAAAATAAATCTCAATCTTGACACACAAAAAAATAAACAATGCAAATCACAAAACACTTTCTTTTTTTAAAACAAAAGGAAGTGTGTTCGTGCTAATGAATATTTATAATGAAAAACAACTTTAGGCAAAATGCTATTAACAAAAGATTTTTTTTTTATCAACACTTTAACGCTAAACGTGTTTTTTTAGTAAAGGGATGCTCTGATGTTGATTTGATTTAAAGAAAAAAATAACACTTTTCGTGACCTAGGACTTAGTATGCGTGTTAATAACCCAATTTTTTTCATTTCAAACGTTCGACACTTTCTATTTTTAAGCCAATTTATCTCTATTCTTATGAATACTTTGTGACAGAAACACGTCGTTTATATTGTGTGTGGTCGTAAAATATTGCAGTATTTCCCACTGTTTCGGGGCATTGCTGCGTTTTTAAATAGAAAGTGTTAGAATGCTTTTTTTTTTCTTAAATTAGAAGAAAATATTCTGGTCGTCGTAAAATGAAATTTTGTATTTCCTTGCTTATTTTTGTTATGATGGCTCGGAGGTTAAGTGCAATGAACTGTCTTTGTGAATGACTGGGGTCTGATCCTCAGTGGTGGCTTGAAGCCCAGCATTTTCAGATCGAAGGGTTCCAGGTTGTCTGGTAAGTAAAGGCAGGTTATTTTCAATGCTGGTTACATTGCCACAGTCATCGTTACTCTAGAAATGAATGAGCTTTATCCTCAATGTCTCCCTAATCCAAAAAAAGACTGAGTCGTGGTGGCTCAGAGGAAAAAGCACTCCCGGGTCGTACCGACCACATTGCTGACGTAAAATATCCTCAGTGTAAATCATGGGTTAGAGTCAATCATACTTACCGTAGGGGATTTTAGTGTTTTTCCTTTCCATGTAACGTAAATGAGGGTTAGTTCCATCGAAATAGTCCTTCACGAAGGCAATTTTAACCCAAAACTTGGTTCATAACTACCTTTGTCTTCTGAATTGGGTTAAAAATTAAAGACTACGGGATTGAAGATTGATAGTCGTAATCTCAGATTTGGGTCGGCTGTTCAACGACGGTGATAACGGGCTGTTGCGGGCATGCTTTAATTATTTTAGGTTTACAATTCTGAAGAAAAAAATCTCAATATTCCTTTTATATTTTTTCTAATCTAATTAAATGATGTACACATTCGTCTTAAATATTTTTTTTTAAAGATTGAACACTGATCAAATTTTAGTATAAATTCTCGTCAGCTTTACTTACATTCTGATTAAACAGATTCAAATAGTTTATTATGTGTTTATTAATAGCATTTTAATTTTTTTAACGATTCTACATTCTTGGAAAATCGGTACAGTGGTGAATCATATGGTCGTAGATTGTTGAATCATATTGACTATAGGGTCTTAAATTGTACCACTTTATACTTAATTTAAACCATGGAAACACGTAATCGAATTTAACAAGCATTATTTCGCACCATAATATACTTCAACCTTGCAACATAATAAGGTAAGGCAAATGTACACTTGACCATTATTTGACACTCCCATAATTTCTAAAGGATTTATCCTATACAAGCTTATCTCCAAGTGTGACATAAAAATTTGTTGAATAATTCACATGATAATGTAAGTATTTACACTGAAAAAAAAAACGGTATGGTAATATTCACGTAACGTAATTTAATATTTACGGTGCTTTTGGATTTATGGGAAAACCAAAAAGCTTGGTGATTTTTACCGAAGCCATTTAGCAATTATTGCGGTAAAAATAAAAATAAAATATGATTTTATAAAATGTGTAAAATATGGTAACTTTATGTTTCATTAAAGCATGCATGAAGAGTTTATTCCGTTCAATATACTTTTCAGTTTTTAAATTTTTCACTAAATGTACGGTAATAAGAATTATAATTTTGAAAACCAAAATTTTCAGTTAACTGTTCATGAACAGAAAAATTACAAATGAATGGTTTAGATACCTATATATTTTTATTTTTATTGCAAGAATTACGTTGCTTTTTTAACTAGAAATCCCATTAACATACTGTAATTTTACGAGAATTTTTTCCCCGGGCAGTATATTCGTACTTTAATTTGATTAAAGTAAGAAATAAACTAAAAATTATATTTATTAAATACAACACAGCTTTTATATATATTTTTATAAAAAAAAAAAAAAAAAAAAAAAAAAACGTTTTATTAACATGCATAAACAGACAAGAACTGAAACCAGTCGTAGAAAAACATTCTGGCCAGAAAATATAACTCGCCACTAAATAAATATTGTTTCATTCTATGTAAGAATATATTTGTTAATAGTTACATTTTTAACAGATTTTTAGGTATTTTTTTCGGTTTGCCAGGTGCAAGTGAAAAGTCGACGAAAAATATAGACCCCCAATGACCTTTTGTTTGTTTATTATTTTATTTGTTTTTTAAGAGCGTACAAATGTAAAGAAATTTGGAAAAAAACATGAAAAAATAGTTGAATTTCCCTTGACCCAGCTAAACAAAAAGTATCAATTTTTGTAATATACTTTCTACTTGCCTTTTAGAATTAAAGCAATTATTAAAAAATAAAATTAATTTGGAGAGAACATAAAAATAATTCATTTTTCAAATATACCGACCGAATAAACAAAATCTATTATATAATATATAAATTTTAAAATGCAAATCGAAAAATTCAATGCTGGTTTAAAATAAACATATTTACGACTATGATTTTATATTTTATGCCAGATAAAATGTTTTGTTGAAAATGCTAGATAATTTTTTTTACAAAAAAGGATCTTTACATTTCGTTAATTGCACAACAAATATCAATAAAATTAATCTATTCGTGGTATGAGAAAGAAAACTATCAATTTACTAAATATAACGTGATTTAGTTACTAAAAATAAAAACAAGGAAAAAAGTTTTCGGCAGCTTTAAACATAAAATTAATTCATAATTCACATTAATTACTTAAAAAATCTCATAATTCACTTAATTTTCCGTTTTAGGCAACTTAATTGTTAAATCTATTTTTTATCATAAGTTGCAAAAAATGTGAAGATGTTTTTATGCAGCATTCTATTTTGATTTCCTTTATTCGAGAAAAATAACATTGATTAATTACTGATGCATATCATCCAAAAAGGATTTCCGACTAGGCAGCATAAGAATTGTCATTTAAATATTTAAAAAAAAAACGTCCAGTTTCCGCTATTCACACAGAAACATGTCGGAAAAGATGCGCATCAATAACAATATTCACACACGAGACTTCAGAGTTTAATTTAAGCCGAAAGTAATCTTGGCATTCTCATTTGAATTTTTTTTCTTCTTAACTATGATAGGAAATGAAAAATACCCAAATATATTATTACAACTATTTTTGAAATATAAAGTTCGATTAAAGGTTATCGCAATGGTCACTAAAATGAAAAAGGAATTTTATGATCATCTTTAATATTAATCTATCATAATAAAATGAAGAGTTGTTCTATCTGTGTTTCTTTCTTATAACTCCAGGACTGTTTGTGCTACACTTTTAAAAAAACCGTATCAAATAAAATACCCGCTAAATTCATTTTGACTGTAAAATATTACACCGTAAATTTACAGTAATAATTATTTATTTAGAGTGATTAAGTGATTTTACGGTGAGTGCCTGTGTTTTCCACCGTAATTTGATCCTGAATTTCTTACAGTGTAGCGTCCTGAAATTTGGCCGTTAGGTGAAATGGGCAGTTTTAGCTGCCGATCTTAAAAATTGTTCAGAAATTTCGATGAGATAGTTCTGGGTTACGCTTGAAAAATGAAATTTTCAGAGAACTAGCTAATTTTTTCAATTAAACTATATATGATGCTGTTTTATAAATTATTTTAAAGATAACATCAGTAATATTTTCTAGATTATAGTTCACATTGACCGAAAAAGGAGTTTATTGCACGTTCTTTAAGAATCAATGATGAACATGAACGTTGTACCACAGAGGGGTTATATCACTAAATTAGTATTCCTAAAATTTTCTTAAATCAAGGGCTCATTTTGTTTTGATGGACCTAAATAATTTGAAATCAATGGAAAGTGATAAAAATATAAACTACGTACTGCAAAGCAAAATCAATGGAGAAAAAACACTAATTCATTTTGGATAAAATAAAAAATCGCCATATGACACCAAAGATGCCTCATTAGTTTTGGTTGTAGGTACTAATTGAAATAATAAAAAAAATGATTTGGAAAAAAGCAACTAAAATGATGCTAATTAATTTAAGAATAGTAGAAAAAAATCGTCTTACTATTGTAGCAATGATAATTAATTTTGGTAATAATTTGGTGAGTAGAAAAAAATCGTCTTACTATTATTGTAGCCAATGATAATTAATTTTGGTAATAATTTGGTGAGTAGAAAAAAATAGTCTTACTATTATTGTAGCCAATGATAATTAATTTTGGTAATAATTTGGTGAGTAGAAAAAAATCGTCTTACTATTATTGTAGCCAATGATAATTAATTTTGGTAATAATTTGGTGAGTAGAAAAAAATCGTCTTACTATTATTGTAGCCTATGATAATTAATTTTGGTAATAATTTGGTGAGTAGAAAAAAATCGTCTTACTATTATTGTAGCCAATGATAATTAATTTTGGTAATAATTTTTTGAATGATAGTTAGTTATTAATGATAATTAGTTCTGATAAAAACTACTGGTGTTATGGTAATTGATACAGTTAAGAAAATAATAATAAGTACAAAATATTGTAATTGTTTCTTATTGTAATTGTTTCTTATCGTTGTAATTGTTTCTTATTAAAAAAAGCACCAATACTGTGCAGTTTTAGATATTGTGTAAAGATGCTCGTTTCAATTCCTCGAAAAAAATAAGTACCAAAAAAAAAAAATTGCTTGATTGTGGTAAATTCTGAATATTACGAATTCGTATCGAGCAACAGTATCAATACAAATGATGCTGTATACAGTTAATTTTCATTTTGTTGGGATGAGCTACTAAAAATATATTTTCCTTAATCCAGGAAGGACAAAAATGTAACAAATTTAAGAAACCATTGAATCATTTTAGCTACGTACTTGTAGAGGAAAATGTTTTTCAGTTTAGTGCATAATTTCGTATTGCTTATAAATAACTCTTTAGTGATTATTTACGTTTACCCACCACGTACAGAACACGAGTACTCAACTAGTAAATAAATAAATAAAAATTTATTCCGATTGAAAGAGTATAGTTTGAAACAGGCTGGAAGTTTCCCTTTGGGGGTTCGAGAATGAAAATTTAAATTTTTATTAAATGCCTAAATGTAAAACATTTTTTATTATACTTTTAATGTAAAGAAATGGTACAGTAAAAGATAGTATGTATAAAGTTTAGGTATTCCAAAATCTACACGAAAACCTTAAACTAACACTCAATCTACATAATAATCTAAAGATTGGATTCAATTTTGAGAATAAGATGATCTAAAAATATAACCGTTAACGTAATAGTAAATTAGCTCTCCCATCTGCTATTATTTTTGCCTACTAATTTTTTTTCCTTTTGATTCTGATTTAATAAACATTTTGGAAACTTTACTGATACTCTTGCTCTGTGGGGTCATAACCAAATATCTAGAAATAATTAAACGTATTTAGAAGCTTCATAGTTAATAACAGTTTAAAAAAAATTTGAACGACAAAAACTAATTGGTTAATAATAGGAACAATTATTTCTTCAGAAACAACAAAAATTAAAATATGCTTGTTTATGTTAAATCCAGGATGTTCCATTTGAATCTTTTATTCATTTTTTTTTCTTGAATAAAAATTATTCAAGAAAAATGCTTTCTTATTATGCTTTTTTTATTTTCATTATTCTTTAATCTTTAATTTTTACAAGAACAAACTCATTTTCTTCATTTCAAGATTTTGCACCATATAGTGGAAAGGTAATTTTTTATCGCTTTATTTATATAACCGGATTAGAAAAAATTTGCATATTTTTTATCATATAATTTTAATTTTTATAACACAAATATCTTTTCGAGATATCTTGGTCTTTTTACTATTTTTCATTGCAATTAACCTTTCTTCATTCAAATGAACTCATTTTCCATTTCCAAATCGAAGAGACAACTGGTTATATTAGCTTTGATATCTACATTATAATGACATGCAGATGGCAGCGCTATTGTGCTTGTTATCACGTATGATCTCTCTATGTCGGTTTCATTAGATAAAAATAAATGCAATTTAAATAAGAAACAAAATTTAGGGCAAAAATGAAAAAAAAAATTAGTTTAAAGGCGTCAGTTCTTGTCCGTAATATATGATCTAAATAACTATATTAGTTACAAAACACGCAATTCTCATTTTTCATAATAAAATAGAATGGCGGAAGAATTTTCAACAAATGAAAATTGTCGGTTTTATTTTTTAACTTATCAGTATCTATTACTATCTATTAGTTATTATGATATATTACTTATGGATTCATTAGTATTGTGATATACAATAGAACGTAAATTGCCAAAATTAATATGATCCGGTAGCTAATTTGGATAAGTGAAATGTCATTTTTTAGTCTTTATTCTTCAATAAACTAAAAAAAAATTTGGTTAAGCAAGATACTAAGTTTGAGCGTAATTGGTCGAATATTTTCTGTGCAATCGAAATTTTAAAAAAATCAAATTTTTAAAATTTGATTTTTCGCGAACTGTTTGACCAAATTTAGTCAAACGTTGGATTTTGTCATGCAAAATTACATACTTTAAAAAATGTAATAAAATTGTATGCCTTACATTTCAAAATGTTTTCGACTACCATTAAATAAAATAATAAAAAAAATTAAATATTTCCTAAAAGTTATTTTTGCATGGAATTATCATTAAACAAAAGAATTTTTGATTATATATATATTTTTAAAGAATTCTTGAATTTTTTAATTCGCTTAAAAAATTCTCGTGATATTGCGAAATACGGAAAAAGTAAAATTAACATTAAGAGGTCCAAACTTTAGACCATTCTCCCGACCCAACTTATGCCGAGCCTAGATTGCGGCTGTACGCCGTATTTTGAGATTCAAATTTCTGAATAAGTCGAGAAAAAGGTATGTTTATTCTGAGAAAGTACGTTTTTTTGCGTCTGATTTTGTAAATTAATATTCTGCACTAATTAATTAGCATATTTGAGAACTCCTCAAACCATCAAAATTAAATCCTGGATCGCGAAAACCGATCATTAGATCTTAAGTTATTAAGGGTGGTCCATTTATTATTTTTTGTGCACTGTTTAAAGAACTTCGATGTTGTTAATCAATAAATAATTAAAAATTAACAATTTAACACTAATGATTGCCACTTGCTACTTATATTCGCAATTTTTTTTTTTATTTCGCAAACGTTACGTATTCAATTTACAGAAAGTTTCGCATTTTGAATCGGTTAAGGTAACTATTTTCATTTGTGTTTAGTTATTCAGTTTTTTAAAAATAAGTTTGGCATATACAAGATTCAAGACGCAAGTTATAAATATGCATTGCAATGAATATAAGCAAATATTTCAATCCTTCGCATTTCGATTAGCTTTGACTTGATTCAAAGATAAGGATAACAACTCTTCAGATATTTAAATTTGGAAATTTTATCTCTTTTTTTTCTTTTTTTTTTGTTGCTAAAGGTAATAGTAAGCTTCGCTCGTTCAAACGTAGTGGTGTAGCATTAAGATATTGTATTGCACGTTGCGCTGTGACATTTAAATAACTAAATTTATGAGTTATTTTCAGTTTTTAAGAAGAATTTTTTAAGTTATTTTATTCTTCAACTTGTTGTAACATAAACATTTTATTAGAACTAGTCACGCAAAACTGCAATCGAAAGTACAATAAATTAAGCAAATATTACAATTTCAATCGAAGAAGTTCTTCGTATTTATCGACTATAACACTGTCATGGTTGTTTTTAACTTAAAGTTAGAAAGATTCTGCCTTACTTTAACTTTAAACTACCGGACCTATACTTCAGAAACTTCAATGCAAAGAACAGAAAAATAACTCTATTCCACAGCTTTTTGTATACAAAAAAAAACTCTAATTTGGACTAGTTAAGAGAGTCTTCAAGTGAAACTGTAATAATTCACGCAATGTCTTTTCATTGACTGTTGATGGAAAAGATAGATATCAGACATGCTTGGACAACCATGCGAGTTCCGATACTTTAAGGTTGTTCTTTCTACTTCGAGTTCATCATTAGCGATAACGGGTTCAAAAGCTTGAACATTTAGAGCAGCAAAAATAATTCGATGAAAAGATACAATACACGGTATTTACACGCAAATATGAAGAAAAATTCATTCTAAATTTTGAAATTGTTTATTGCCATTATTGCAATTAAACAAGAAGATAGCAATAAATAAGTTTTAAAAACTATTTTAAAGTAAGAAAAACATCATATATCTATTACTAATGTGATTAAAAATCTCATTCACTTCAAAAAATGTAAATAGGAAATAACTGTCGATATGATTCAATCATTCAAAAACAGACACTCATTTTCAAGACTTTCCAGATGTGAATAAGATGAAACAAAAGTGATTTGAAACACAAAACGTAAAGTTACCAACGGAATATGGAAAAATAAGTATGAGAAACAATGTGCATCGATGGATGATTTCTTCAATTTCTTTTTTCTTGATGAAATCATCAATCGCTGCACATTGCTGGAATCTTGGGCTTAAATTTAATTTCGAAAATTCCAAAACTATTTCTAAAACTATTTATGATCTATATGGATGCTGATTCCCTTGTTAACGAAATTAGTTCTTAACCACCTCTAGTGCGTGGAAATGCATTTTACCCTGATTTGTCCCACTCGGCTACTGCGGTTTTCCTATTTTTGTTTCTCATATTTATTTTTCCATTTTTCATTGCTAACTCTCCATTTTATACTTCAAATTACTTTTGTTTCTTTAGGTGAGTCATGAAAATGGACTCCTGTTTTTTAAAGCTTGAAACATGCAAATTGTTATTTCCTATTTACATGAAGCAAATGAAGTTTTTAATCAAATAATTTCTTACCTCTTCAGTTTTTTCAGAATATTTATTTAATATATTTATTTAATAAATTAATACATCTATATTTTATAAAACGCTTTCACATATGTATGTGGTCACAAAACCGATCAAATTTATTTTCTCGTGTTGTCAACTAAAAGCAGAATCTCTGCTAAAAGCTATCCGGATAAGAGAAGTTGAAACCGAAGTATTCGTATAAGTTGAGAAGCTAGCTATTTTATATATTTGTTTCACTTATGTTTAATAATTTATGCTGGTTATTAAAATCTACATTTTAGTCTTAATAAAGCTAAATAGTTTACGCAACTTGCATAATAATTTACACAGGAGATTGAGTCGTTTCAAAGAGATTTTCAAACAGAATCAATCTAGACCACTGACTAAACGATACAGTTGATGAATAAATATGTTCTGATTCATATTAGCAAAATAGAACAGAAATGCGATGGGGTATGGGCATAAAAGTTTTAAAAAAATAGTTATTTTTCAACAACATTATTTTAATATAAGGTTACTTAAAAAAAATTTTAGAATTAAAAATATTATAATTAAAATGCACCAGAAAATATAAATTTCGTTGAATTGAAACAACCAATTCCTATATTAAACTTTAAGGAGCTCGCTTACCTCTAAACATATTTTGTTTCCCTCTAGTTGATCAAATCAAAAATTTTAGAAATAAGTTTCTACAGTAAAAATATTCCATTATTTAAATTATATTATTATTATATCATTATATTATTATTATATCATTATATTATTATTATATCATTATATTATTATTATATCATTATATTATTATTAAATATTCCATTAAGTGTTCCATTATTTGTATTTCTTTCTAATAAATGAATTTTATCGTGATAATAACGGTTTTTTTATATACAATTTTAATAAAAATTAATTAATTTTAAGCCAGAAGATTTTTAAAAGTAACGCAAGTTTATTTTAACATTTTTTTCTTATAAGTTTTGATAATTTTATTCGTTCAATGCTTAAATTCAGTTCCATATTGTTTCGAAAATAACAATCACAAATACCATCCTGCATTTGGTTATTTTTTTACATTTTTAATGGGAAATAAAATGATTTAATGTAAAAACTTCATCTGACAAGAATTTAAGCAAAGAAGCTTTCAAAATAATATGTTTTCAACTTTTTATAAACAATATTTGATAAAAACCGAACCATGATTTGGCTCATTCAGGTTATAAATTAAGTGCTGTATATTAATTAAGTTTTTTTCAAATCTACAGGGAGAACCAAAGAAGGGTTTTTCAAACCTAATAAGAAGGGACCACTAAATAAATTTTAATGAATATTCAAAACAATGAAAAATAATGCACGTAAAGAAATGCTTGTCTGTTTAATTAATACGGCTTAATACGACTACCAATAAAATTAATGATAATAGATAAACAGGCTATAAATAGTAGTCACACCATTAATTATAACAGTTCCATTAGTACTAAAAGATAAAGGTAATTTATATTGAAAGAAATTAATTTTTTATGCAAATCTTTATATTATAACTAAGCATACACAAGCTACTTTTGAAAAAGCTCTTAAATTAGAAAGTTAGTAAAAAGAAATAAAAACAAAATGCATTCAAAAATATTTTTAAAGACCTTTCTTATTGAACTCACGATTATATAAATTATTCAAAGAAACTGAAATGGGAAATAAAAATGTATTCAAATTATTATTTTTGTAAAACAAAATACCTTAACAGCATATTTTTGTAAGACAAATAAACGAAAGTTATTTAAATATAGATAGAAATCACTTAATTTTGTGCATTATATAAAAATTAAGCATATTTTCTTAAAAATTATTTGAAAAAATATACAAATTAACTAGTAAAGAGCTTAATCAATTATTATGGAGCAATTAGAAAAAGTAATATATCATCTTACGTTTACGGGCAAATGTATATCAACAAAACATTTGACGTACTCCACACCAGGTTGCCGTTATTTAGTTTTAAAAATATTTTTGATTAAAAGATTTTTAAATAAAAAAACTTTTACAGTTAAGCTGATTAAGTATTATATGAATATCTGGTAGGAATTTGTTCATTTTAAATTTTGGCTCAAAGAAATTGTGTTTAAACTAATGTAAGGTGAGGTTCGTCTTTAGTTATCACTTCGTGAATTATCTACCGATATTCTTATTATTCCTCACAAATCCTAATATGGCACATAAGTATTAGATGATTATTATAAAATTATTATTCACTCATTTTGTACTATTCTTCGTAAAACGTATATTATACATATGGTTCAAACAACACATGGTTCAATGCTAAAAGAACTTTTTTTTTAAATGCATACAATACAGTTTGAGATCTAAGTTTAAGAATAAATATTAATTTATTGTTTCATATAAAATAACTTAAGCTAATGGAATTTTATTTTAATATATTTAACTTAGATTTTGATATATTTAACTTATATTTTAATATATTTAACTTATATTTAGGTTTATTTCATTTATGTTTTAACATATTAAATAAAATTTTAATGTATTTAACTTATATAACTTATATTTTAATGCATTTATAATAACTAATATCTCTAAAAAATAAGCTCCCGTTGAACCATATTATAGTGTAATTAAGTTCCAAAAAATATATAAAGATATTAATATAATTTAGATAAAACATATTAATTAAAAAACAACTACTAATTAAGCGTAATAATGGAAGCATAACTGATATAAATCTTATATAATATTTCTAATAATAATCTTATACAGTCTTACCGTAAAATAAATATTTTGTAGGAAATCTGACAAGAAATTAAAACTTATGGTGTTGGCTTTTCACAAAGTTTCAGATCATTTCCCACAAAGCATTGTTGTTTTCCATGAAGTAAGAAATGAAATGAAACTAACGATACAAAGGCGATTAAGGAAAAGTGATAGTATGAATGAATAGTTAAAAGAATATGCTAATTGGTTAACACATTAGAGCTTGAAGTTAATTAGCAAATAAAAATAATAAAAAAAAAATAAAAAGAATAAAAAGAATAGAAAGAAATAAAAAGAATAAAAAATAAAAAGAATAAAAAGAATAAAAAGAAATAAAAAGAATAAAAAGAACTAAAAAGAAATAAAAATAATCAATCGACAAATTTTGAAGAGTAAAAACACTATACATTTACAAATGAATTTCCTGAATTGAATCTACATTGTATTTTACTGAAGGAACTTTTACTTCAAAATTTGTCTGCATTGATACGAAACTAAACAGTGACCGCATTAAAAAAGTCATAATAAAGTCCTTAAATAGAAAAAAATGAGAGGTTTGGTTTAAAGTTTCCAAATATTTCACATAACTGAATACAAATATCTTAAGCTAGGTCTTTCGCCAAGGAAAATAAAAAAGCTACAATTTAAATGCCTTACACTTAGAGCAAAGCTATGAATTTTAACTGTATATGTCATCCAGATGTAAAGAATTATCTGAGATTTAGAACAGACAAATAACAATAAGATTTTTAAAAGAAATCTTTTAAAATGAAGATTTTAAAAATTAAAAAAAAATTTATAAATAACAATATTTTATCTCTACGTCTTCAAAATGCTTTTCACACCGAAGAAACTTTTAACGTAGAAATGAAAATTCTCAAACAAAGAAAAAAAAAACTAATAATATCTTTAACACAAGCTCATACTCATAATTAAAGAAATTGTTACGTATTGTTTTGAATCAATAATTATCACCGTACTTAAAAATACTGCCTTAAGAATTTTGAAAGCTATCACTTTTAATAATGAGACGAAGCCTAAAAGAATTATTTATTATCTATTTATGAATTAATTACTATTATGGTATTTTTCGAACCAGTACAAAATCGTTTTTACAAAAGTGCAAATCGATTATTAAGTAAGTGTATAACGTCGCAGTCAATAATTATACTTCAATAATATTTTTGAAAATGAAAACTTTTAAACATGATTGAAGATCTGAAAAATAAAAAAAAAATGAAAGAGAAAAAAATAATATTTCACTCATCTGCAGAAAATAACAGTTAAAAAAGTGTTTTCCAATTATTCTGAATGTGTATCAATGAATATCGCTGTCAATAATTGTACTTTTATACTTTAGCATCTTTAAAATAAAAACTTTTAATATAATTGATGATAAAAAAAAGAAGGAAAAGATGCATTATTTTACTCATCGACGTAAAATTAAGCATACTCTAAAAGGAAGCATACTCTTAATTATTCTCGTTGTGTATCCACTAAAATTGTTGTTAATAATTATACTTTAATAAAACCGCAATAATATTTCTGAAAACGAAAACTTTTAAGAAAATTGAAGATCCAAAAAAGTGACGAAGAAAAAAAGAATATTTTATCCACGTGCAAAAAATTGGAAAAAAAAATTTGCATTACAATATTTTTTTTAAAAAAATGAGCAAATGTGTTATGTATGTTTATCAATTAGATTCCTTTAAATTTTATTTATTAATAAAAGTATAATTATATTTTGGAAAACTAAAACTTTCAAACATGATTGAAGATCTAAAAAAATAAAGATTATGTCCGTGGAAAATCACAATTAAGAAAGATGCGTTTCAATTATACTGTACCTATTTATATCTTAGTCATTAATTTTATTTTAATAAAACTGAAATAATATTTTTGAAAACGAAATAAGGATCCAGAAAATACGAAATGAAGGAGGAAAATAATATTTTACTCATCAGCACAAAATCACAATTTATAAAAATATATTTCAATTATTTTATATAATTTAATATCGAGATCAATAATTATAATTTAATAAATTAAGTTCTAACGTAATTGAAAATCTAACAAAATAAAAAATAAAAACAGTTTACGCACACGGATAAACACACAATTAAAAAAGATGCATTTCAATTATACTGCACCTATTAATGTCTCAGTTAATAACTATTTTTTAATGAAACAGTAAAAATATTTTCGAAAACTAATTTTTTAACATAATTGAAGATCTAGAATATAAGATGAGGAAAATAATTCCTTCTCATATCTGAAAAATCACAATTTCTTAAAAAATATATATATTCCAATCATTCTGTATCAATATAACTACAACTATATTTTTGAAAACAAAAAGTTCTAACATAATTGAAAATTGTAAAAAAATTTAAAGAAGAATATTTTACGCATCTGCACTAAATCACGTGTAAAAAAAAGGTGCATATAAATTATTATGTATCAATTAACAGCGCTGTCGATAATTATCTATCAATAAAACTGCAATAATATTTTTGAAAACAAAACTTTTTAAAATAAATGAAGATCTAGAAAACAAAATAAAAAGAGGAGAAGGAAAAGAATATTTTGCATAAAATAAGTAGAAGAGGACGAAAAGAATATTGTATTCATCTGAGCAAAATCATAATTTTAAAAAAATAGATTCGAATTATTCTGCAACAATTTGGCTGTCAGCAATTATACTTAAATAAAGCTAAAATTATATTTTTGAAAACAAAGCGGTTTAAAGTAATTGAGATTCTGAAAAAAAGACGAAAAAAACCGAAGAATATTTTACGCATTCTTTCAAAACCGCAATAAAAAAGATACATTTAATTTATTAAGTATCAATTAATATCTCACTCCATAATTATATTTTGATATAATTGCAATAATAAAAACGAAATTTTTTAACACAATTGAAGATCTAAAAGATAAAATAAGAGGAGGAGGAAAGGAATATTTTACGCATTTCCTAAAATCATATTTTAAAATTAAATTCCAATTATTCCGTATCAATATCAGTGTCAACGATTATATTTTAATAACACTTCAACTATATTATTGAAAATGAAATTTTTTATCGTAATTGAAGATCTGAGAATAAAAAAAGTAAAAGAATATTTTACGCACAAAATCTTGATTAAAAAAATGCATTTAAATTATTTTGTATCTATTATTATCTTAATCAATATTTATATTTAATAAAACTGCAATAATAATTTTGAAAAAGAAATTCTTTACAAAATTGAAGATTTAGAGAATAAAATAAGAAAAAGAGGAGGGGAAAAAAGATTATTTTTTTATCTGTGAAAAATCATCACTTGAAAAAAATATATTCCAATTATTCTGCATCAATATCGCGGTAAACAATTATACTTTAATAACACTATAATTATATTATTAAAACTAAAAAGTTTTAAAGTAACTAAAGATCTAAGAATAAAAAAGGAACAGAATATTTTACGCATCCGCATGAAATCACGATTAAAATAATTCATTTAAATTTTTCTGTATCTATTAATATCTTAGTCAATAATTATATTTTTATGAAACTGCAATAATCAATCAGTGCAAAGAGCAAGGTAATTGAAAACGAATCTCCTAATATAATTGAAGATCTAGAAAATAAAATAAGAAAAGGAAGAAGAAAAAAAGAATATTTTATTCATATCTGTGCAAAATCATAATTTTAAAAAAAATATATTCCATCTATTCTGCAACAATATCACGGTCAACAATTATAATTTAATAAGACTACTATTATTGAAAGCAAAACGTTTTAGCGTAATTGAAGATCTAAAGAATAAAAAAAAAGAATATTTTACTCACCCGCGCAAAATCACTGTTATAAAAAGTGTATTCCAACTGTTAAAATTTGTTTGACAGGAGTGCGTTTTCATCCGTTCGTCTCTAGACCAGTTATGTCAGGAGTAATGAAAAAATTCGGACGAAGCTTTTGGCAACACATGCGAGGTTTGGGTTGCCATTTTCCTCTTCTTGTTCCACTGACAGGTTTATTTTTTTTCTTCTAAAATGATGAGTTCATTTTTTATTCCTCCACATGCTTCTTAAATTTATGACAGCGTTGACTACGCGTGCTGAAGATATCTATGATATAAAAACTATACTTTTGGTGTGTTAATTTTTTATTGCCGTGATATTTCTGTACGCATGAAAAGGAGAGGGTTTTTTTTGAGGAAATACAAATTAAACTGACTTCAGTACGTTTGATGAGGATGATGACCCCCTGATCATCCTTGTTTGCTATTTTGAAATTAAACTCTATTTTTTTTAATGTCATCATATATTGATAATTTTATTGTCCGTGCACAGAGTGTAAATAACTAGATTTATTCATTTAGCATTTTTTTTTTCAGATATGTTTCGGTGTATCTTTATTTATAGTTTTCAACTCATAAATAGCAATTACATTAAACTAAATGTATGTCAAATAAAATTAAAAATCATAACTAGACTTGAATTTGAGTTTTTTATTATCTTGAGGTTTGCAAGAAAGAATCCAATATTGTACACAAATCGGGCTCCAATCTCTGATCCCTATCATGATTATCTAAAATTACACCAGCTTCTAAACGTTTGATAACACTTTCACGCATTTTATATTTTTAGCTTCTATGACTACCATTCGTCTCTAGAACTGACTTAAAATCAGCATCAGCATTGACAATAAATATTAAAACTTGCAGCAATTGCATACAGTTTTAACATAATATCTTCTATCATTATAAACACTGAACAAAATTGCATAAAGTTGTAATAAAAGTGAACTAAATAGCCTGGGTTTTTCCGATTAAAGATTTGGCATATAATTTTCTATACTTAGAAAATCTAATATCTTCCCTTGCAGTTAAATATGTCATTATCAAACAGTTTTACAAATCTGCCAAACTTAAAAGAGAAATTTTTACTGCTAAATAAGAGAATTATTCCAGCTTTCACTCTTGTTACACTTTCTGGTATATGTTGCTAAAATGACAGTTCATAAACTATATTGCATTCTAATTTTTGTACTAATATAATTAAAGTTTGAAGAAAAAATAACTACATTTCTATTCCCATACACCATATGAATGAACCATAATTTATGAACCTTACATTAAAAGTTTATTTAACGATATGAAAATTCTTACTAACTCCAACATTTGTTAAATATTTTGTCCTAAATATATTTTCTGCTAAGTGTCAAACAATAGACATTTTTAAACGATTAAACGTTTCCGTAGAAAACAATATTCCGAAGAATTTTGTTGAAATTTTCCAGGTAATTTGGAAAAATCGTGGTATTTAAATACTGAACTCAAGTAAGAATCCTGGCGCAAAAAAAGAAATGTTATTACCTTGTGTTTATAGGCTGTTTTAACGACTAATAATAACAGTTAAAATTTTTACAATTTCTATAAATTGTACTAAAATTATACCAAAAATTAAGAATATATATAAGTATAAAGTTATATGCTGACTGTGTAGTTATATACAGTAGGGTAATAAGAAATAAGAGAATAATGAAAAATTATTAGATATAAATTGAGCTAAGCTGGTATGGGGAAAATGAAGCTATGTAAGTATATGCTATTGATATCGTTATTAATGTCTCACTGCAATATTATGCTGCTATTGGTCTGATGTTCTTGTCTTCAGTTAAATTTTCAAGGAATATTTCATTGAAATTTGCTGCAGAGCAAGAGGTGGTGGTTTTTTCAAGGAATTTGATATTTAATTTAGCTGTATGTTAGTCTGCTGCATCTATTTTGAGGTCATGATGCAGTGTGTTATTTCTTACGATTACGATATGGCTTATTCTGGTATGACTATTAATTTATTTAGCCGAGTTTGTATTACATTTGTCAAGACTGACGAGCCATGTGTAGAGGATGGGGCGGATCATGGATAAATAGAACAATCTTTTGAGTTTTGGTACCACGGATTATTGATAGAGTTTGCTGCTTGCGCTTTACTGGTTATGATTTTGATGTGATCGTTCCAGTTGAATTTGCTATTAAGGATGAGTCCCAGGTATTTAATTTTATCAGCCATTGATATCTCTTCACTGAATATAATTAACTTGTGTTGTGATAGTAATTTTTTTTTTTATTTCGCTTAATTAGAAGTTGTGATTTTTGGCCATTTAATTGAAATTTCCACTCCAGGCACCACTATTCTATGTCGTGTAGTTTACTGAGGGTTCTGGTTGGATTTTTTGATTTTACTATTAATTGGAAAATGAATGACTGAAGAGCTTGCATACACTACACTTATGCAGATAAGGGGTCTACGCTCTACCACACCCTCTACGCTTCATTTTAAATTTATAGGTGAGCTGTTCGGAACGCTAGATTGCATAAATCAGTTGTTTCTTAGCGATTGTAAAGCAGTGTAAATAGCTATACTGGTCGGTAAAGTCACAGTATCAAATTACTCACATTGTTTATTTTAGTTGAAGGACATGATCTTGAATGAACAAAAAAACCAGAAAACTTTAGTTGTTGTCAGAATGAAATTAACAAAAGATATTATATTGTGTTAAAAAAAAAAGTCGAACATCCTGAATAACTCTTAACCTAATAATTGGATTATCATGTACTAAAACTCGAAAGGTAAAGGGTCTGAAACGAAACAATATTAAATCCTTTTTCTTATTAAGTATGAAAAATTACATAGCATAATCCTTACTAAACAAGTAATAAATATTTTTAGCGGTATTCAGCATAAAATTAACAAAAGAATATCGCAAAGTGCGTAATAAGTTATTCAGGATGCAAATTCCCTGGGAAAAAAAAATAATTATATATATATATATATATATATATATATATATATATATATATATTACTGGAATCCTAGACTTGGAGACTTATTTCGATAAATAAGGCGAACATTCGTTCTTGAAAAAGAAACAACTATAAGATGTTCCAAGAGCATTGAATTTTATTGGACCACTAACAATGACGTGTCTTACGCTGATCTGTCTTTAACAAATCAAATGCGAACTAAGGAATTTTTGCTTTTGTTTCACTGTAGAAGAAAATCGTCTGCAAGAAACAATATTTATTATTCTTTAATCAGTTTTTTTAATGTAATTAGAAAGACGTATATTTGGTACGAATTTCTGAAATCATTTTAATTCTTGTTAACTCTCGTTGACTCTTGCTTGTTATTTAATAAGTTTTGTTTTCAGCATTTCCCACGATTTTAGAAAGCCAGCAAAAATGAGGTACAATGTCGTTTCAAGAGTTGGCGATGTTGATTAGTTTGTGCTGGGAGCTTAGTATCCATTTGGAGTACAATTGGATGCAAAAAGGCTCTCTGCATGGGCATAATGTTTTTTCTTAACTTACAGCAAAATATAGCCGTAAAGAGCTCTTACAGCTTTCTGCTTTAGTTAACAAGTCAAATTTCCTTTTCATTTACATAACTGACCTAAAACGGTTGTGTGGCTATAACTTCGTATTACACTATATTATTACTACGAATCACACATCATAAACAAATCAAATTGTGATATTGGAAAATATTTTTATTCTCATTATTTATATGTTCCTATATTCTAAATAACTCTACTCGTTCTAATTTTTAACAATTTTCGATCTTGGGAAGTATAATTGTAAAAAAGATTCTGTTAAATGCTGAAAAAAACTGTCCGATGAAGTGCTTGAATAAAACAATTTATTTAATAAAAATATTCTGCTATTTAAAATCAGACGCCTGTTTCTTTAGAAGATAAGTACAAGCAAATGATGTTATTTTAAGTTATTCGACTTCTTTCAAAAACTTTTTTTAAATACTAATATAAAACTTTTAAAAACTAGTTTATTTTATTACATGTAAAAACTTATAAAACTAGCAAAAAATATATTATCAGTTTCTTATAAATACTCATTTTTTGGGAAAATTTAGGCAATTATTTTTGCCCTTTTAAAAAAATTTCTATTGCCAAAACCAAAAAATCCTTTAAGTATTTTACTCAGATGGCTATCAACTATGCTTTCTCTTCGTGAAAAAACATACATAAAAAATTAAAATTCTACATTTTCCTCTTAGTCCGTTGTTGAAAACATGTGGGCTATAATCATAAACACTGCTGAAAAATTTTTGACAATTATCTTGAAAACAACATAAGATATTGTAATTTAGGTGGTGTAAAATGTAAAAAAAAAAAAAAAAAAAAAAAGTCAATCAAATACTTGAAATTATTAGTCTATCCACGGTTATCACCTTTAGTAAATAATAAGAGTACAAACAAAAGAAAAGTATTTTTAGAAAACTCAGATTACAGGAACTCTAAATTTGTAATAAACTCAATTTCGAATATTTTGCGCAAAATAATATTTTTATAGTAGTCAGATACTTTAAAATAAACTATACGTGGTCAGTGCAAGCTAAGAGCAGGATTCAAATAAATCAGTCGACGATGGTATTCGAATATGGGTAATCTTATTATGAGTCGAACACTCTCTGTTCTCTGAGCTACCTCAGTGCTAGTACTGCAATAGGAAGAAAAATCTTTCAGTAGTTTTATCTTAAAAGTCTTATACTTATTGAAATAATATTTAAGCGAAAAAGCGTTTAAAAGTATAGTGTCCTACCCGTATGAAAATATCGGGCAATTTATATTACCAAAAAAGTATATTTGCAGAAATGTAATAATCATGTAGTGCATCAATTTGACAATAAAATTGAATCGTAGTCTTATTTAAGCGATGCTCAAAACTATAAAAAAAAGTACTTAAAATTAGAAACAAGTATAGAAAACAATTTTAAAATGATTTTAAAAACGTTGGAGTTATCGATTAACTACATGGTAAAAACTAGAATTTGAACTTAGTTTTTATCTGTTTATAATTAGGATGATAAACAAAGGAAAACCATTTTGTCAACAAAACAGCTTTAAACCGTAAAATATACAACTATAAAAAGAACGGAGATTTTTTACAGAGTAGTTAATTTCCATTTGTAATTAAACTATTCAGCTTATCTTTAGTAAAAGTAGTTTTCCGACATAAAATATTTCTTACTATCTGCCAGATTGCCTGTAACCGGCTTCAACATTTCTTTATAGGAAAACAAAAAATGAACACTGTTTTCTTTAGTTCAAAAGTTTAAACACACTTTTGCACTTTTCCCAATAAATTTATTTTCTTAACGCAAGTGATTTAAATCTTTTTTTGTAACATTAAATAAACATCTTGAAGAAATCCAAGGCTTAACATGCTCAAGCTTATTTTTTAAACTTTGTCCCCGAGAAAGCTGTACGCAAAGATGTTGCTCTTCGGAATTAAACATGCGTCCTATAGGCAACCATGCGTGTGGCGGAAAATTACTTTGGCGGTAGGGTTTCGAAAAATTCTTGAATTTTTGTTTCTAAATCACATCGATCTTCAGTAAGCAATGGATGTAAATGCTATGTAAGTTAACGTTTTTTCATAATATTTCAACCATAATTCTATAATAAATTATCAATCAATCAATCATTTTTTGGGAAAGTAGATTAAAGAAGATTTGGTAGAAGAGACTGGTTAACAAGTGATTTATGATGGCAAAGAAAATAGCTTAGTGTTTGATTAGAAAAAAAAAAGATAGAGAAAGCAACATTAAAAATATTGCTGCGGAGGCGGAGTTGGCGTAGAGAGATTAAAAGAAAAACCAATTTTCAAAAATTCATTTATATATATATATATATATATATATATATATATATATATATATATATACTCTATATAAGATATAGATATATATATATATATATATATATATATATATATATATATATATATATATATATACTCTATATAAGATATATATATATATATATATATATATATATATATCTTATATAGAGTATATATATATATAGATACGCTTTCTTTGTCAAAAACAACTTTATTTTTTACCTAAACATTTTCCATTATTCTATTCTTTGTTATCTATCATATATCATCTATTTTTCCTCTAACTGTATAAAAAAAAAAGCTTTTCTTCCAACTATAAGTCACCATAAATAAGAGCGTACGTTTGTAAACTTGAAAATTTGAAAAAATCAGTGCAGTCATTCAAATAAATATTTATTCATTTCCATAATATAAGGATATTTCAGAATTACTTCAACACCATTGAGCTGCACCAATATGGTGTTACAGTGTTCAGAGCTGCAAAATAAATCTGCATGGTTCGCGTCTAAAAAATCGAAGCCATATTTATTGGTATATCATTCCAGAAGTACATGAACGTTTGTTTAGATCATGGGCGCAAAATTTGTGTTTAAGAAGGACAACGCGCGTCCTCACAGAGCAAACATTGTGAACGAATGTTTTAAATCTGAGGATATCACCCCGATGGAATGGCAAGAATTCTCACCTGACTTGAATCCAATAGAGCATGCTTGGAACATGCTAGTCCGACTAGCTGCAGTTTGTCAACCACATCCTGCATTTATACCGGAGCATCGGAGAACATTGCTTGCTGAGTGGAGTAATCTTCTCCTAGATAATTTGTTAATCAGCATGCCTACGCGCTGTATTCAATAATTAAATACAAATTTCTTACCACTTTCTCGAATAATATGCCGTATATTCCACCTAATTATCACCAATTGTATAAGAAATATTTAGTTTTTTATCAAGTTCTCTTTCGATTCTAAATGTATTTACTTATTTAATACAGATAATCGACTTTACAAAAAGTTAAATATCCTGTTTCTGATACACGGCGAAACAACATAATTTGCTTATAAACAAACAAAATTAATATCATAAAGTTTTTTTTTTATCATTTTGTGCCTTCTCACTGAACAAAAAATTGAAAAAATCGCATGACATGTTCATCAAAAAACTAAAAATATCTGCAATGAACATAAAATTTGTAAAGGTTGAATTGTTAATAATCTATACATTATTTATTTATACCTTAGTGAGTGTTATTTATCGTTATTTATCAATTCTTAATATTAGTTTTTATTACTATTGCTTTTTTTTTAATTTTTCAAATAAATTGATGGTTCCTTGTTACCATCTAACCGGAACGTCCTGTACGGCAACCCAGAGCCCAAGGTCATGAAAACTGGGAGAGGGAACAGTAGACCTTGGCCCTCTATAATCTTTCGAATTTTTCAAATCTTTAGAATTTTAAAGATTCAAAGCAAAAATATTGCTCTTTTATTATTATAAAACTATTAAGAGGTAAATACATCTTACTTTCTTTTATAATATATTTTATATAAAACAGTATGAAATTAAAGCATGTAAAGAATTTTTAAAAAGCAACAATTCAAAATTCCAAAGCAATATTAAGCATTAACTTTTTTATTCAACAGCTGCATTAATGTCTTTATAGGAAAAAAATTACGTTTTTTTTTAAGAAACCAAAAAGTGAAAAACAATGAAAAGAAAGCTTGTGAATGAAATTGCAATAGTAACAGAGCAAACTTATAAGCTTTAAATGTTAGCACTAAGTCATCGAAAAATTTAATTATGAACCATATATGTATTAAAACAATGAAAAGAATACCAGCTTTTAATTGAATAATATTGAATTTCAAAGTAAACATAATGTTTTTCACTTAGAAACATAAATGATTGTTGAGCTAAACATTAAATCTGGATTAGAATATCTGGATCATTTTACTTTTCTTTTTTTTTAACCAGAAAAGTACAGCGAAAGCATTTTGTATTACTTAAGTTTATAGCTATGAATATTCAAGTACCTAACCGTATAATTTTAAACTTAACTTAGAAGACAAGGGAATAGCTGGATCAAGCATTAGGACAGACTAGCCTTCGTGGATGACTTTTTTTGTAACTGACGCGTATTTATATTACATGGAATAGAAAGCCACGAGAACCTCCAATAGTTAGCCCGATGTCAAGTGGATTCTGACCTATGACCCACCTACCACTGAAGATATTTTACATTTTTACGTCAGCACAGTGGTCGGTGTGAACTTGGAGTAAAATTCATATCGACTATCACCTAAGTCACCTCAATGAGGTGCTTGCGCTTTATCCCCTGATCCGCCGTGGCTCTATCTGAATCATGTTAAACTGGTGTTAAACTGCCAATACAATTTTGTTTTCAGGACTATAAGTGTTCAACTTTATATCCTTGTAATTTTGAATCCAACACAGAAGGAAAAGGATCTTTTTGGTTAAACCATTAGTCCAGTGATTCTCAAACTGTTTTTTTTTTTTTTTGTCGTGGCACACTTTTAACGATTTCAAAATTTGACGGCACACAAAGAAAATGATAAGTTGTTTACTTACCTATAATACACTGTGTAAAATAGTTTATGATCATAATTTGGAATTAAAAATAAAATAATATAATATTTATTACAACACAACGTTTATTAAGAGATTAATTACAAATTAATAATACTTTTAATGAAAAATTTGATGTTTTTTAATAATTTCATTTATACTTGGTCTTAAAAATGACTCTCATATCGTCTTCTACATTTAACAGTCTCGATCTTTTTTTCGTTTTTATGTTGGTTAATACTGAAAATCCGAGTTCACACAAATAAGATGAAAATTAATTAAAAACTTGAGTAAAAATGGGTCAAAAACGAGACACAGAGAAATATGTAACAAAGCGGTGAAAGTGAAAAATCTTCATTACAATATTCATATATATATAAGTACTTTTCTTTAATTTAAACTTTACTCGTAATAAATAAAAGCATTATAATTTTTACTATATACATTTCTAAAATTTGGCGGCACATTTTAAGAATTTGGCGGCACACAAAAGTGCCGCGGCACAGTGGTTGAGAATCACTGCATTAGTCAAACTAGCCTACTTTGGGATTTTTCAATGGAACTAACCAGCATTTCCGTTACCCGAAGAGAAAAACTACAAAAACCGTACTCGGTTAACCCAACAGCAAAGTGATTCTAACCTCACTGGGGATATTCATATGTAAGCACAACACTGTGTTCGGTGTCTGTACCATCAGTGAATATTAGTTTCTTAGATATTTCGATGAAAAATTTTATTCTCATATTAATCATTGTGCGACTCCCGGTGGCTAAGTGGTAGCGCTTCTCCCGTGCCACAGGTCCTGGGTTCTATCCTCGGGTTGGGCAAGGTTGACTCCGCCTACCATCCCGTCAGTGGGTCCATGATATGAGTACCACGCATACTTGGGGACTAAACACTGGGGGTTACGCGTTCAGCTAACCACCCAACCGGAACATCTGCGTCTGTACCTCAGAGCCCATGGTCAAGAAAACTGGGATGGGCACAGTAGGCCTTGGCCCTTCATGGGCTGTTCCTCCGCTGAGTTTAGTTTATTAAACGCTATACGTGACTTCAGATCACTGTTTTTTGCGCTCTTAATCTCTATAAACAGAAGCATCTCTATAAGTAGAGGTATAT
This sequence comes from Parasteatoda lunata, assembly GCA_949128135.1. NCBI lineage: Eukaryota > Metazoa > Arthropoda > Arachnida > Araneae > Theridiidae > Parasteatoda > Parasteatoda lunata. Next base: position 73,899,715 of record OX421976.1, on the reverse strand, counting down.
GAAGATCTCTGAAAGAAGATTCTAAACATCTAATAAGTTTTGATTTTCAATAAGCTCTTTGTCTTTCCTCTATTTGTAAAGAAGTTAAATAATTATTTCAGCTTCTCTTTTGTAAAATCAATAGGAATTCGATCTGCCATCAATGTCTATTAAATTGGATTGTTTGTATGCTGTAAAACCAGTTCAGTAGCAAATCTCGATGAAATATATGATAAGAAATCATATCATTCTCCCAATCATCGCCATGTCAGGATTGAGATTGTTAAACACTTTTTCCGAATCACACGGCGCAATTTTTCTGCTTAATTTGCGATTAGGGAACGCATAAGCACTTCACTGAGCGAGTTTTCCATTGTTTAAGATTCCATGTATCTTCACGCATGACCTCGATGCTCAACCTCAGCACGCGACTCGTTGCCAAACGATAGAAGGGAAAAGTTAAGACCTTGAACACGCAATTTCAATTAATTCCAGAACACATCTAAATAAATAATAGAGAATTGTTTGGTGAGCGAACTACAAATCAGAACAGTTCTGATTCGAAATATTCGGAGAAAACAGATAAAGAAAGGACCTTATTTTCTTAAAACAAGGGACATTGGAAGCGGACATCTTAGCATAGGCTAATGAGTTCATTGTTTGTCTGTTTGTTTCCGCCATTTTATGAATAGCATGTTTTAAATTCGTGTTTTCGGGTTGAAAGGGTTAAATATTTTCATTTTATGATAGAAAGGGAGTGGCGTGCAATAAGAAAGTGCGATAAAAATAAAGTAGCCTACTTCTGTTCAGAACATAGTTCATAAATTGATGGAAATGAAGATTAGTTATGATTTATTTTTTTAAACTCATTGTTAGTACATTTGATAGAAACTTTGGACGATAACACAAGGTCACTATAAATGCTTTCGTTATAATATGATGGAGTCACCAATGCATTTATATTTGAAATACTTTCTTTTTAACATCTCTACATTGTTAACACTTTTTGGTCAATTTACTTTACGTTCTCTTTCTTACAATATCGAGGAGAAACTTCTTTAATTTATATTGCATCGTTATTTTTTATTGAGTACAGCTTTCATTCACTTGTTTTCAATATAATAATTTTTCAAATGTGTTACCCTTTGACATAGATGAGATATAATTTGTTATTTTTTAATTATAAAACAACAGTCTAAGAGTTAGCAAAAAAAGCTGTTAGATTAATGAAATTATATTTGTACTAAAATATAAAATCCAAAAAAATTAGTTAGAAAAAAACATTTTTTTCCATTCATATTCAAAAACTTATCAATACAGTAAAACCTTTTTTTGTGCGGTGGATAGGGACCGCATAAAAGAAATCGCACAAAAAAAAATTCGAAAATTTTATAAATTCTTACATGTAATAAACAAGTTTGTGCGATATACTACCTAAAACTTTTTTTATGCGGTTGATAGGGACCGCATAAAAAAAAGTCGGACTTAGAAAATACATCAATGATTTATGAAATAGATGAGAGAATGCTTTCAATTGAATGAAATAATTAAATTAGACCTAAAGAAATTGTAAAAATATTTCATTCTTTATTGTACATATACCTGGAGAAGTTTTCAAATTATACATTAAATAGTGGAATTGTCTGCCTTTTTACTTTCTTTTGGCTAAATTTATTCATTTTAAGGGAGTACTTATGTCTAAAAAAAAAAAAAAAAAAATCATTAAAACTACATATTAATAGAAACAAAAGTAACTAATTTTTTTATCTTTAATCTCACTATAAAATGAATCCTTAATTACGTGAATCGTGTATAAAACTCTGAATACGAAGCGTATACTGTTCTCGCGTCGAGCGACAATATGTACGTAACTGAATCTGCCTTGTCAGGAAATTGTTTAAAATAAATGAACAGAGCATCGCGAAGTCCAGATACATCGTTGTCAAGGAGGCCACGTAATCAGAGTTCGTCCACAACATGTATATGTACATTGATAGTAAACATAAACTGGTGCTAACGCCGCTAATATTCATATACCGCATAAAAAAAATCGCACAAAAATAAAATCGCGCAAAACCAATCGCACAAAAACATAATCGCATAAAAAAGGACCGCACAAAAAGAGGTTTTACTGTATTAGTTTTTGTAAATTAAAGAAATGTCAATTAAGAATAACTAAAAATGAATTAATTTTTCTTAAAATTGAATAACTTCAAATGAATTCACGTTTGAAAAATTACTATTTGGAAGTGAGCCGTGTTTGGAAGATATAAATGCAGAAAAATACATCTTGGTTTCATGTCCTATTTCATAACCTTAAATTATTAAAATGCTAAATATAATATTTTTTCACTTATTTTGACCTAAATTAATACAAAATAAGTAAAAATGTATAATAAAGATTCTGCGTCAAATGGTTAAGGGTATTTTTCAAACAAGGAACGAAAAGTTCCAGTTGATTATCTAAATCAAAATTGAGTGAAATTTAATAAAACTTTCGGTTTTAAACCATATAATACATATTATTCTGATTAAAAGAATAGCCTGGATATTTGAAACTGGAACTCAATTTGATATTATATATATATATATATATATATATATATATATATATATATATATATATATATTTTGTATATATATATATATAAAATATCAAATTTAGTAGAATTACTCTTTTAAATAAAAATCATGAGAAATGAAAAATTTTCACTCATTTTCATATTTATACATATACAAAATCTCAGTTTTTTTCAATTTAACGTTTCATACAACGTTAACTTTTCAACGATGAAAAGTTTTAGTTTCATTTGACGAAAAAAGCCTATGTACTCGTGCGAGTATTTTAGAAAAAATACGAATTTGCTCATTTTACAAAGTGAAATTCCAGAATTTTTTTAGTTTGTTTTTTCACGGCAGGCGCTGAATTTTCGTTCATCACCTCGGAAGATGCCGAAAATGTTGTTCATTTATCGTTACACCGTGGGCACCTGTAAACCTAATTCACGGAGGCGAGCAACTTTACCCACGCCACACTGCCACGGATACTCGTTTATAGGGTGGGTGACATTCACAAAACACACAACAGACAACAACAGAGAGAGACATCCATACCCTGAGTGAGATTCGAATCCACAACCATTAGCTTCACAGTCAGGCACGCTGACAGCTCGGCCACCTTGCAAGCCGAAAATTCCAGAAAATGCATTTATGGAATTTAAATATCTTTATGCAACATTTAAAATCAAGTCAGATATCAAAAGATTATGAGATGAGTCAGATTATGTGAACGAGCTTCCATTCGTGTAGGACGTTTACGCTGTGAAGGAAGAAAACCACTAAAATTAAAGAGGATTTGCTCAATATCAGCAGCATTCTTATTCTGGGTTCTTAGAAATACGAATATGGAGAAATTTTATTCAAAGTTGGTTTAAAACATGCTCAGATTTTAATCTCTGGATGCGAACTTGAGTCTCTTGAGTCGCTTGTCTTGAGAGACAAGCGATACTCACAGGGATTCGATATAGCGGTTGCAAATTAGGATCGAAAGTAGTTATCTTAAATGCGTTTTAATTTCAATTTTTCTAACAAATATTGTCAAACATTTCGTAAAAAAAATGCAAAGAGAGTACGATGGAATAAAAAAATAAATAAAATTTAATAGTTAATAAATAAAATGTAAAAGTTTAATTGTTAAACTTGTTACTAAAAAATAGCATGCGGGCCGCTTAACTGTCCGCAGAAATATACCGATTAGTAGAAATTTGAAGAACTAAAAAGGCCTTATTTGTTGATGAACTCGACAGGAGCGTGACGAACTTTTGTGTAAAAGATATTGGAATTTAAACTGCATTTTTTTTTTTTTTTTTTTAATTTCTGCTAGTTTTTTCTGTATGTTACATTTTGTTTTAACGAGCAAAAACTATACGGCTTAAAAGTTTTAAATTTTGATTGGGAAAGAGAATATTTTTAAAAAAATAATTTTAAAAAATATTTTGCTACAGAATGTTAAATTTTGATTTTTAACTTAACACCGTAACAGTACACCATATTGGTCAATCTGTAGCCCTCTGAAATGCATTTAAGGAGTTGAAATTTGACATATAAGAAGAGCCATTTTTATTTGTTTTATGAACAGAAAGTTTTTTTTAAAATGTAATTTTTGTTTGAAAATAATTGGATTTTTAAGAGCTTTTTCCAAGAATTTTTTTCAATCTTTTTTATGAAAAAACATTGACATGATTTTTTTTATTGATTTTTATGAAGCATTTACTCTCTCGAGGTCTTTATTTTATAATCTCGTGCCTGAAATGTGGTCAATCAAACATAACAAAGAGAATAAGAGACATCAGATGTTTCAGATCAAGAAGTTTATTTTGTATCCAAAGAGATAAAAGCCGTTGCCAATTTGAACTGCTATGGTATAAAATTGCCGTTACATCGTATTAATAACTAAAATTAATTGTTGAATACATAAAATTGTTTTCATGTATTACTTCTTATCGTGTTAAATTTTCAATATTCCTAAGTTTAAATAATTTTTACATGCATTTCACGTCATTTCATTACAATTGACATATTGAGAGGACTGCAGATAATTTTAATTTCATAGAGAAACATCAATGCACATGTTTTTCCGACTTTTTAAAACTTATCAAAAGTTTAATTAATGATTTTGAATTTCTTACTAGAGTTTAACATGAATAAAGATATCATTTAAATGTAAACACCTTTTTTTTTAAACAAAACAAAGAGCTTTTTGTGTTTGATTTTCTTTAGAACTAAAATTTGAAGAAAAAGATGCTGTGGCGTCTTACGCGCACGATTGAAATCATAAAATTCTTGTCAATAAATTGAAACTATTTTTAATAGGCAGTCAAATATACTCTTTTTAAAACCATACTAGCGGAAAGAAATTGAAAAAATAGTTTTTTTGGACTTTTATTAAATAAAAATCTATTATGACAAAAATAAAAAAATATTGACCAATATTGAAGTTCTAGTATAAATTTAAGAATTATGCTACACTCAAACTAATCACTAAATTTTAACTTAATTGTTTGTTAGAAGTCCAGAAATCTTGCACGCAAGATGAAAAAAAATTAAGTGCGAAAAACTGATGTGTGCAGTTAGTGTGTTTTAGTATTTTTCTATAACTGTAAAAGTTCTCTGAATATTATCTTATACTTGGTGTCAAATAGCTTTAAATAAAACAGATCATAGCATGTATTTTTTTTTTCAAATCATTAAAAATTTTGCTAGGAAAATTCTTCTAGCAACAAAATATTTTTGTTCTTATGGAAATTGTCAATTTTTAAGAAAGAAAAAAAATTTAAAGCATTTGTGGGGATAGGGAATAAAACTTCCTACCAAAAATAAATATTTCAATTGTGTGTGTGAATTTTTTTTTCCATGTATATTATTATTACAGTACTAGCCGCTTTTGATGAAACTTGGTAACCTTTTAAAATTATCTTGTACAGCATATGAACTTTAATGGTAATCAAGCTGAAAGCACAGCCTAAATCTAGTTAAAAAGTCCAATTCTTCAACTCCTCCAATCCTAACTCCTTAATTCGTTTTACACAACATATTAACCAATATTAACCAAATTATTTTCACCGTCTAGCTGTTGCCCTCGGCTTTGCCTGCTTGGCTGTACTTTGATTTTAATTATAACCATTACAAAACTATTCTAAATAAATCGAATATTATGTATTTTAAAAAATTATTGTAAATAAGTCCAAGTTCGAGGTCAGCATTTAAAAAATAAGTATAATTTTTACAGTAATTCTTAAAACATTTACGATCACATTCATCAGCATGGAAAACCACCTGAACACCTCGTTTTCTCTCTTTCCAAATGTAGATGAAAATTGTTCCATACGAGTGCGTTTGCAAACAAATAGAGCTCGGCATATTCCATAATTCAGAAAGACGGAAAAATAAAAGAAAAAAGCAAAACAAAAGCACGCCTTCCGCATGACCTTTTGCTTATAAAATAAAATAAACGAATTTACATTTCGTGTGTAACTTCAATTGGCGAGCTTTTAACTGCCGAGTACGAATCATTTTCCTAAAATCGACTCTGAACTTTCACCAGACACGTTCGCTTTGAACTCAGTTGAGCAGTTTTAGGAGATAAATTCAATTTATCATCCGCGTATAGATATAAACGGTTTATAGTGTGTGTCGATTCTGCTAATGGGAATTTATTGAAAGTGAGTTTATTTTAGCATGAATTCTGTTATTTCAACAAATTTTGTACGTCTCATAAAAAAACTAATATCTAATGATAATAAACTATATAAAAATAGTGAAGTAATGAAAATAAAATTATAATAACAGTAATATTGTTCAAGTTACTTTAACCAGGGAATACAACCTAAGGTACAACCCAATCCCAACTGCCAGCTCAACTTCGCAATCTAGTTTCATTTTTGAAATTAATAGAGTTAATTAACTATTCAGTAGAGGAGAGTGGGGTCAATTGTAACATCTTTTACTTAACTATTTTTAACTAACAAAAAATCCAATATATTATTAGTATTAATTGACAGACGAGTAAAGTAGACTATCCTCTACTAGAAAAAAAAAAAAACCTTATTTTAAATGTTATTACATTAGTTATTAACAATTTTTGACAGTCGTGCACTTGTTACAATTGTCCCCACTTACGGGGTCAATTGTAACAGTTCATAAATTCAACTAAAACATAGTTAATAATCCATATTATCATAGTTGTGATATATTTTTTTTATTGATCAAAATAGTAGTGATATTTTAGGAGTAAAAATAATAATGAGCAGAGACCAAAAGGGTTAAACTTTTAACTTTAAGGGGTTAAAAATTTTAATTTATGCTGTGAAAGGTGTCAAATAAAATAATGCACATGCAACATAATATAAATGATATAAGAAACTATTGGTGGTTCTTAAAGAGTTGAGTAATGGTTTGTAAACATAAGATTATTATAAGATATCTTTTGTGATGTAACTCTTTCAAAAGTACATAAAAATGGTTGCCAGTTGGGGTGTACATGTAGATTTATTAAATACACCTTGTGCGCCACCTAGGAACCAAATCTAGAACCCCGACACTCGAAATTTTTGCTCTGTTACAATCGTAGCCTGTTACAATTGGCCCCACTCTCCCCTATCTTATAATATTAAAAGGAAAAGTTTTTCTATTTTTCTCTCTTGAAACTCTAGAACCGTTTATGCTCGTGGCCTGAAATTTATACTTTTTTCGGACTAATAGAGGTAATTTTAGTCTCCAGTTCAAAAAATTGATTTTAAAAAAAATTACAGTTACCGTACGGTTGGGACGTTTGGAAAAGGAATTTTTCGCAAAACTTTAACATTAGGCATTATTACAAATTAATGCTTTTTCTTTTCAATTATTTAAAATATAATATATGTGATGCTTGCCAGCTTATAGCTCTATTTGATCGAAAATGGAGTTTATTGTACATTCGTTAATATTAATTTATTTTTGATTCATTATGTCAGGCAAGCTCAGACAAAATAGACGCCGGAGAAAATCGTCTAATTACTAGTTTGTAGGGCAAAATAATCTGCTCCGCAGAAAAGGGGTCGTTTAAGAATTTAACTTAATACTTTATTTAATACTGTATTCAAAATTCTAAATTTCTGATTCATTAAACTTTTATAGTGGTCTAAAAAGTATCAAAAAACTTTTATAATAATTTTTTTCAAGAAAGAGTCAAAACAAACGGTTTTATTCAACTAGTGGGGGAAGGATAAAACCAGGTACACATGTAAATTCTTTTGAAAATTTAGGAATATTAAAATTCCAGTGAAAAAGTAGCATACATTTCTATTTTCAATTTAAGAATGACAATTTAAGAAAAATATGCATGCAGTTAGTATATATGCATGTAGTATGTAGTGATGTATTCAAGGTTGTACTCAAGGAAGGAGGGGGAAGAGAAGAACAATTGTCTGGGGAACCGAGAAGACTGAAAGACCATTCAAAATTCGTTACTAAAAATATAGCGTTTGTAAATGTTTTTTTGAAAGAAAATGGCAAAGAATTTTTTTCCATCTATATAAACAGTACAATTTTGGGTAAATATTCTTTACAAATTCTACCAAATATGAAAATAAGGCTTTTTGTGCATTAAAAACGGGGCCGATAAAACCTTTGTTCAGCCTCAGATGTAGTTATCTTCTTCCTCCACTGTACTGCAGCTTTCATGGGTCTAGCACAGACACACATCACGGTGCTGGGTAGTACCCAGTTTAACCACTCTACCAAAGTCAAAAATTTTAGATGCTTTTTATTTGATAGACCAACATAATGTTGATGGTAACCATCAATAGTTCCATTATGAATCATATTTTTAATGGTAACCAACATAGTAACCATCACCACTGTGGCGTAACTACCACTACGGAAATTAAACATCAATTCACTGGTACATAAAGCATGCTAACTTGATTCTACCACGAGGTACCTTTTGATAGATGACGGTTGGCATGGTCGATAACTCCGCCCCGCCCCCATACCATCAATGTAGAAATTCGGACTGATTTATAGTGGTCCAGCATAAGAATAGCAACTTGCTTTGATGGTTTGTTCATGTTGAAAAATCAGAAATTTCTTCCATTGTTTCTTAGAAATCAAATGTTGGAACGACCATGAACAACCATCATCCCAATACAGGAATTGGGACTGATTTATGATTCTCCAACATAAAAAAACCAAATTGTTTTGATGGTATATTCCTGAGAAATAACAAGAATTCCCATTAAACCATCATGGAAATATATATAGTTGGAACCATCATAGACCATCATAGACCATCACGGATCATCATAGATTGTCGGTCCATGAGAATTAAACTTCTCTTAATGGTTAACCATCATAGTATTTAAGTAGCATTTTCAATCATGGAATGATAAAAGTTTTTTGGTATATCAAAATCATGAACGCATAATGGAAAATATTGGATGATGGTGACCATCAAATGATGTTGGACCATCATGAATCGCACTGAAACCAACATAAACCACCAAAATGTTTTGATTGGGTCATCAAGAATTTTAACTTGGGGAGTAGAGGTTATCGAAACGAAACAGAACAGGGCATCGTTTCGGCTTAAATCCTTACTGTCTGTAAGGGCATAAGCCTTGAATAAACATATAATAAGCTAGACTAAAAAATTATCGTTGATTCCTTAACGACCAATTAAATTTTCTATCGTTGCGGGCTTACTTGACAAATTTAGGTGATTGTTGCAGCATCGTGATGCATGATGCGTATACTAGAAACCAGAAATGCAGCGAATCATCGCGTAGGCTTTTCAAATTTTTATTAAAATAAAAATGCTGAAAAGTTTATAGTCAGTGAAAATTGTGAAGTCCCCTAAATCAATTCTCAGCACAGGGCCTCAGCTTATCGTAATCCATCCCTGATACTGTGAAAACTAACTGAAGATACACTTAACATTTTAATGGTAACGCATCTGTTACTATTTTCCTTACAGTTACGCTTAATCTAAATAATGAAAAATCAACGGTGAAATTAGTTTCTAAAGTGCAAATTAAATCGCGAAAAAAATGCATGCTGGGAGTAAATCAAGCGACCACGTGCTAGCCAGCGCATGACTCTCGGTTATGTGCCTGATTGCGTAATTGTGCCTGATTAATATCTATTTTTTTTTTTATATTTGACTTTTTCTTTAACCCGAATAAAGTAAGGGTACTCAACTAGCTAGGTATAAATTTTTTAAAAAAAATTAAGTTTTCAAAATTATAAAAAGAAAAAAAAGATAGTTGATTAAATTATTGAATTATGAATTCCGTTTAGGAAATGCAACTGCGTTGATAGTAAAATGGGTAAATTTCATCAGTAGAATTGTTAAACTTAATATAAATAGGATAGATAAACTGTATAAAAATAGAATTGATTTAATAAATCAAGGAATAATAGGATTGATTTAATGAATCGAGAAATAATAGGATTGATAACCTAAATGAAATAGGATAAAAAAAAAAACTGAGAAATTGTTTATAGATAAACAGAATAATAACAATGCTGATAAACTGAACAACATAAGACTTGATAACTATTGATAAATTGAATGGTATATTTGAACTTAATAGGCTGGATAAACTGAATAGTATTAAGATTGATAAAATGAATAATAACTGAATATTAATAAGACTGATAAAATTCATAATAATAAGTTGGATAAAATTATAGGAATGATATAATAATAGGATTGATAAACTGAATAATAATGGATTGATAAATTATCAGAAAAAAGAGTGGTGATTTACAACAAAAAAATTTTTTAAAAATTCTTATTTGTATAAGTGTTATTCATATTATTCCAGAAATAAATTTAAATTGATTAAAGAGAAAATGTGATTGGTACAAAGTGGAGTTGAGATTTATATTATGAAAGAAAATAAATTATTTTATTGCCATTTATTATGATTACTTCATGTATCTTCTAGACATAATTCTTTCGTAATAAAAGAAGGAATGTTTTCAATTTCATTATAGATTTTACCACTTTGAAATAATTGGCAACTGTCCTTCAAAATAATCTCGAGATATTGCTCCATCAATGTAAAATGGAGTCCGTTAGTTTGAAAATTTCTTCAATTTAAAGATTATTAATAGAACACTATTAATATTAATTAAAAGAGTGTAGAATAGAATAGATGAACTTGTGGGGAGAGTAGTTATCGACACTGTCAAACTTCATCTATGAAAAGGTACCCCAACATAGAATCTAGTTAACATGTCTTGTGTACTAGTGCAGTGTTTCCCAACCCCCGGTCTTTGGATCAAATGGTACCGGGTCGCCCATTTCATTGAAACTAAATTTAAATCCCAAATTAAAAATATCTGTGTTCCATTAAAATTTTATTCATTTATAAAAAAAGGAGCCCCCGAAGGCAGTGACATAAATTTTTTAATGTTTGAAATGTATCATTATCTCCGATTACCCCCAGATGGAACCGTCTCATTGCAAAGAAACAAGCTCAGGGCTCTCATTCATTTAACGTTCTAGAAAGTTAAAATGTTTAATCACTTTATATTTATTTTTTGGTGTAACTTTATTTTATCGTGAAGGCATGTTTAAATACAATTAAATTAAAATTAATAAATAAAAATTATCTAAAATGTAAACAAACAACGTCCCCCTACCCCCCAGTGAACCGCTGTAAAATTATCAAACGTTGACAGGTCCGTGGTTATAAGAAGGTTGGGGAACACTGTACTAATGAATTGAAATTGTATTTTTGTAGTGGTAGACACACTACAAAAATCACCCACCTGAATTATAGCTGTGATAGAACTCGATGAATGGATACCACTAGTTGATTCATTGCTGTTTTGTGAGAAGCCAGGAGAGCTGTATTAAGATCACTGTACTTATGAGAGCTGATTGTGAGAGCTGTATTAAGTTCGCGGTCTTGGCCGCTCCTGTGTTGCCTTTAACAGTCGAGTGAATACGTTGTCTGTGATCGAGACTGAGTAGCAACAGCGGTGGATAATGTCGTAGTCACAAGTGGAAAGTCAACTGTTCAATGCGGTCCATCCATAGAAATTGGCGTTTTCAAATCAAAGTGGGAGTTTCCGTCAATTCAGGCATGTTCACATCACGTCCGAAGATCTCATATTACTGTAGTGTGTCGACCACTACAAACTCATAGTTCGAAACAGGGCTCGAAAAAACTCGGAAATTTTAACCGTCCCCAAGGACGGCTTGTCCAAGAATGTACCCGTCCTCCTTTGAAACTAACCCGTCACCTCTAAATAAATAAAAATATAATTTTCTCTTATTTATTACAAACATTTATCATATGAATTACCCAATGAATTAGTAGTTACTAGGATTACATTATACAGTAATAAAAGAAATACTAGGTTACTAATAGTAACCTAGTATTTCTTTTATGACATAATTTATTTCTTGTATGAAATAATTTAAATGAAAAAGGTCAAGTTATCTGGAATGTCAATTTATCCGAGGGTACTGCGTTTTTTAAATGAATCAAATATGACGTTTGCCAGTTCCACATTCAATCCAATGATTTACAGAGGTTTCTGCTCAGAAATCTGAAAGGGGTTTTCCATTTAGATAGATGTTCATAATTGCGTTTTACGCTTCTTGTTAAGACCAGTACGTAATGTGTTTTTTTGTAAGTTCATTACTGAAAAGCTCCTTTCAACCGCTGCGGTACTCCCAGACAGAGAAAACATCAATTCCACCAAGCGCAGTATGTTGCTGTATTTCTAGATTAGAGGGTCATTATAGAAGTGAAGCGATAGACTCTTGTAAGATAACAAAAATTGAAAATGCATCACGAACTTTAACGGGAAAATGGCCGTCCGCGCGGACGTCGAATTCGAGAAATTCGTTATCCGCGGGAAATTTTTGATCGCCGAGGACAGGCGGACGGGCGATTTTTGGAGCCCTGGTTCGAAATGTTTGGCAAATCATTCAATATAATCTTGAGGATCATAGTCAGTTATATTGAAATATTGCTTCCGTTTAAATATTAGTAATTGAAATCTATTAATATTATTTATATTAGAATAGTACAGAATTTAGAAGTTTTAACGAAAAGCAAATATTTTTATCGGGGAATTTAAAAGTCCCTTGAACAACTTAGCTTTGGGCTGCAAACCCAAACATTATGCTTATTCAGACCCTGTATACCATCTGGTATTTTGTCATTTGTATTAAAAAATGTTAAATTTCACGTAATTTTTTGGGATTAAAAAAAAAAAAGATATTCATTACTTCAAAAATTTTAAAAATTATATTTTAATTTGTGTGAAGGTAGGGAAAATAATAAATCTTATTGTGAGTTGTCAAATAAATTTCATTTAAAATAAAAAAACGTGAAAAAAATTTAGCAAATAAAATTAAAGAGGAGTATATTTCTTTTAAAATATAAACAGATATTCAAAAAAATAGCAAATTTCTTAGGCAAAACAATTTTAAGTTTCCTTGTGGTAAAGTCTGTTTTAAACACTAGATGGCAGCATGAACAATTTCTAAGTTTGGGTGATTGAGATATCAATAAATATTTTAAATGTTTCCTTTGAGTGATTTTCTTTAAATAAATATTTTAAATATTCCTGAACTTTGTAATATTTGTCTGCTTCTCATATTTGGTTTTTTAAAAATCGGTAAAAGTCAGTAGTTTAAAAGCTTCTTAAATGAAAGAACATGGGAGGGAGGCCAACGGAAGAATATATTTGCATAACGAATAGTACATTAAAAAATAAATCATATAAATTTGATGTATTATTTAGTTTTTGATTATTTCGAAACTTCCTTTATTTCAACTTTGATTGAATGGAATGAAATGAGAAGCAGATGAAAAAATAATCAAATAAAACTATAATATTTAAAAATGTTTGATTTTAGTGCTGCCATCTATAAGCGAAATTGAAAACAATGCAATTAACTGCAGAGTAATTTCACTAAAAATGTCAAAACTGCGTAATTCTAAAATATAAATTAAAAACAAATTCAAATAACAAATAGTGTAAGAATTTTTAGTCTATTTTTGTTTGCTTCTCATAATTTAAAGTTTTTGGGGGGAAACGTATATATATATATATATATATATATATATATATATATATATATATATATACATTCAGACGGGATTATTTTTAGTCATTTGCCAGTCGATTACAATACTTATTAATAAGCATTAAAATTTATTAAATACACGTATATTAAATTTATTTTTATTAACATTCTAGTCAATGCCAATACTTGGCAATGGGCAATGAAATATATTCAATGCATATTAATCTCTATTAAACAGAAAGCAATACAAATTAATAGGTATTGTAAATTAACTTAATGCCTATTAAATTCATAACATATTAATATTTTTTGAAAATAATTTAATACACATTAATATGTATAGATATTAATTTAATGAATTAATATGAATGAGAATTATTTTTATCGATTTCAATATTTATTAATGCATGTTAAAATCAATTCTATTCATACTAATACATTTTCAAATTATTTTTATAAATTTTCCATTAAGTTTCAATACATATTAAACGTGTATTGAAATTAGCTCAATTCACATTAATAAGTATAAAAATTATTTTTAATAATTCTTCAGTCGATTTCAGTTCATATTAATAAGCATAGAAATGAATTGAATACAAATTAATGTGTATTATAATTATTTAAAAAAAATTTCAGTCGATTTCTATAGATAAACATTGAAGTAAAATAAACTCAATCTTTATCGATATGTATTATAATTAATGCCAGACGTACCAAAATGCATTCGAATTATTTTTCAAAATTTTGCTGCCGATTTCAATACAAATTAGTAAATGTTGAAATTAATGCAACATTGTGTATTAAAATTGACTGAAAAATTATTAATTTTATGTATTGAGTTAATTTCAATTTAAATATTTATAGACAAATACATCGAGTATATAATATATATAATCGAGTAGAAAACTATTCAAAATCTTTGTAGTACTTTAAACCAATCTTGCATTTTTGTTTTTTAAGCAGGAAATATTTCAAATGACTTAGAAATTTTCGAGTAATACGTATTAATAAAATTTTTTTTCTTCGTTAACTTATAGTGGCACTTCCGGGAACCATTTTATTTTTATTTTTTAATTGAAGTATAGAAAATGGTCCAAGGTACAGCACGGTGTAACCAGGTTACATCCAGTAGTCCAAGGTGTTACATCCAATATAATGTGTAACTTACAACGGCTCATGTAAGCCAAGTTAATTGTAATCGTACTGATAAATAATGCTTAACTGGAATATTTTGAATGTGTATAGATTTACTAAGAACATTATATATATATATATATATATATATATATATATATATATATATATATATATATATATATATATATATATATATATATTTCTTTATTTCTTTTACTTGTATGTTGTAAGCGTAAGTTCATAGTAAAATTTGGGGGTGGCAACTTTTCATCTACTACACTTTCAAAAATATTGGAAACATCGTAATAATCAGTCATAAACTTAATTCCATCAAACTTAACTTGATAAAATTTATTATGATCCATCATTCGTTCAATCTATAATGTAATCAACAAAATGCTTTTTATTTTTCTTTCTTAGTAATTCAACGGGAACAAAGATTTCTTTAAAGACTCCCTGATAAAATCTAAATCCCAGACTATTCTTTGACCGAAAAAAAATTAATAAACAAAATCTCGACAATCAATATCTCTCACTCATTTAAAAAAATAGTTGCATGGGCATAACCGTAGGTGAATATCGTTAAATAATAAGAAAAATATTATATAGAAAAATTCTTGCACTGTTAGAAATACACGAAATTCAAAAATGGAAGAAACAGTTTTGCAATTTCTTGCGTTAAAGAACAAAGCCGTACTCAAGAGGGGGGGGGGGGGGGTTAATGGGGACAACTGTCCTATGGCGCAAAATCTGAGGGTGCCTGGTTGAGATTTCTTACAAGAAGTGAAATGATTTTTAATAGATTTTTTTTTTTTTTTTTTTTTTTTTTAGTAGCAGATGAGATTTTTTTTTTAAATATTTATGCATGTTAGCAAAGTTTTACAATTTTAATGAAAGAACTCTTCACTATTTCGTACCTGTTAAAAAAAATAAATACCAGTAAACATTTTCTTTTAAATTAAGATGACCACAAAAAAAAAATTAAATTCATATTTTTGTATAATTATTAAAACTGATATTTCAAGAATTAAAGGTAAACCTATGTTTTAAAAAGCATTTTTGAAAGGGTTTACAATATATAAAAATTAGACTTTATTGAGTTTTGAAGAAAGTAAGTAGAAGAATTTTGTTCTGGGGCCCATAAATTATATATACATCAACCTTGTCAAAAAAGTTCACGGTTACAAAATCAATCTTATGTAGAATATTACTACATTAACAGAAGAATATTACTACAGTTATGTAGAATATTACTACATAAACATTACTACAGTTATGCAGAATATTACTACATTAACAGAAGAATATTACTACAGTTATGTAGAATATTACTACATTAACAGAAGAATATTACTACAGTTATGTAGAATATTACTACATTAACAGAAGAATATTACTACAGTTATGTAGAATATTACTACATTTGATCGGTGCCGTTCATCAACACCAAAGATTACTCCGCAATAATTGTTTTTCTTGGCATAAAACAGTTTTTTTTTGCCCTACAAAAGTGGATATTATTCTCTTAAAATATATGTACTCTAAAGTTTTGCTTACGCTTGTACCCTAACTTCCCACGTCCAACATTTCTTCAAATCAAATATTTATTTTGAGTCAAACTTGATTGGTAAATTGCATGAAAGATCACGTATGATTCTATTTCCCTTTTAATTCTATTAAGATCTATTAGTGATCATTAATAATTTTCTTTAATATTTTTTTTTAAATAACATTTACAATTAAAAGTACATTGTGATAATAAATTTGTTGAGGTTAAAACCGTATTTTATTATTTTCGATTATCAAACAGGTTGATATATTAAATAGAATTTGACATGCATCACATTGTGCAAAGAGCTGATCATTAATTTCTAAATCATTCAATGAATCTCTTTAAGGGTAATTTATCATAGCATATACAAGAAATTTTCATCATAAATAATAATTTGTCTAAATAATAAGATTTTGTTTCGACATCAATTTAAACAATTTTCTTTAAAAAATGCAGCGTTATAAGGTAATATCACGGAATTACGTTATAATAGTTAAACAACTCTTTTATTTTTAAACTCTTAATTTAAAAAAACAATCAAAATAAAAAACGTAGTAAGAGCAGAGTGAAATAAAAAATAAAAAAAATAGATATCACTATACTTTTGAATTTGGATATAAAATGAATTTGGAATACAAGACTATTTTACAGTTAAAATATACTTTTATAACTTACAGTAATTTTGGGCCGTGATAGTCCAATGGTAAGATAATCGGGCTGCGGTCAGGAAGGAGCTACGGTATACGTGCTTGTAAAATCTACTGTATCGAAAGTCCTTTAGTCGATCGCTGAAAAGTACCACGTATATTGGGATTCGGAGATAATTACCTTCCCCTTTAGACCGATATCTAAATTGAAAAAGAGGCCTAACGAATGAGTGCTGCTGCCATCTATCTGTGGAGTTCTAAGTTACGATATATTTTCACCCTTGCGGTGCTGTCTTGCCAAACGAAAGGCGCACCTTCTGGACTTAATTCACAAAAAACCAATTGCTGGCTAGCTTGGTATGATCAAGTGTCATTCGAAACAAGATTAATTTTATACTGATGAAAACCAAAAAAACATCGAAATCAATGTGGGAAAACTGGATTGCACCTCGTGATTTTGAAGCCAATAGAAATTTACCAAGAACAATGGAAAACCGTAACACCATCATTAGATTTTCAAATATAGCTAGAAATTAAATTAAATTATTATCACCTAAAGGTTTTGTCCACACTCAAGAATATTTTGTTTCTTCGAAGTTACCTAAATGTGAGATTCTGTCTAAACAAGACTAAGTTCATAAAAAATACGTCCTGGGACACATGGGACTTAAACTCTCGTACGTTTGGTTCAAATTTCGAGTGTCACGAAATTTTGACTTTTAACTAAGTTACTAGATTTAAGTTAATAACTTATCCTGGCCCCATTATTAATTCATTAGTATTGAATTAATTTCCTTTAAATAGAGCAGACATAAAAGCCATTCAATAAAAGCTCAACAGACATTTTAATTTTGCTTTTTTAAAGTTGGAAAGTTAGCCAAAGACATTTATCTGTCTCTTTAGATTCAACGCCAAAAATGAAACGACTCCTGTCAAGATTTTAACGCGCCGAGATTCATGCTATTCTGAAAAGTTTGGTAACACCCCAAACTATTTTCTGTTTATTTTACTATTTTTCTCCATTTTTTTCAGAAAATGATGCTTTGGAGAGACTGTGAAGGTCGCCAATCTTGGCTTTGCGCCACCAGTGCGTTTTAACTTTTCTTACACAATTCCTAAAAAACTGGGACCGTAAGTGATATCTCAAACTCCCCCAACTTCATCCAGTGTTTTTTTTTTTTTTTTTTTTTTTTAGATATTTTTTTTTTCCTTAGGTTGTCATGCAGCTTGCAAAAAGTCGATTTAAAAAAATACATTTCTGCAAAACTATTTCTTTTGTGGAATGTCAGCTTTATTGAAGTATAATATACTGCTGTCAAAAATGTTCAATGGAGTGGTTTTGAATATACAAAAGTAACCTTCGAAAAATAGAAAGAAAAAAAAAAAGAGCCAAAATCAATAAAATAAAATAAAAATCCATGCTAATTTTTTATGCTAAACCCGCTAATTTATTTTACTTGAATTATTTTATTTAAGATAAAATTATAATAATATTTTATGTAAACTTAGAAATTATTTTGCATAAATTTTTATCTATATTTAAAATTTTTTTTAACAAAATAAATTTCATGTAATTGCATTTTAAATAAATTTAATAAGTTTTTAATAAAATAATTTCAAAATAAATTTTAGATAATTATACACTCTATAACAAAAAAATCGACGTACCAAGAAGCAATCATCCGATAGCTTTGCTGAGCCAGATTACAGTGGTGCATGGCTCGATCAGGCTGGAATGATGCCGACTGGGGACGTATTGTCTTTAGCGACGAATTCCGCTTCCAACTGTGTCCTGACGATCATCGAAGACGTGTTTGGAGACGCACAGGGCAGAGGGGGGATCCTGCTTTCACTATTGCACGCCACACCGGCCCTCAACAAGGCATTATGGTCTAGGGTGCCATTTCCTTTGACATCCGGACCCCTTTGCTCGTTATTAGAGGTACACTTACTGCACAGCGGTACGTCGACGACATCCTAAGACCTGTTTTGCTACCGTTCCTTTTGCAGCGCCCTGGGCTGGTTTTTCAGCAGGACAATGCCAGACCACATATGGCACGTGTTGTTATGAGCTGTCTGCAAGCTTGTCAAACTCTTCCTTGGCCTGCCAGGTCACCAGATCTCTCTCCCATCGAGCATGTTTGGGATATGATGGGAAGGCGATTGCAACTGGCACGGAATGTTGATGACCTCGTTCGACAATTGGATCGAATTTGGCAGGAAATACCGCAAGAGACCATCCGGGAGCTTTATCGGTCTATGCCACGCCGTGAGGCAGCTTGTATCCAGGCTAGAGGCGGGTGAAAACCTTATTGAACTTGTTACTCTAACTCTGCAATAAATTATTCAATTGTTCTGAAATTTTAATTATTTACTATTCTGTACATTGTCTTCCTATCCACCAATTTTCGTTTCAATCGGACAACTCCTTCTTGGTGCGTCGATTTTTTTTTGTTATAGAGTGTATTTCAAATAAATTTAATAAAATTTAAATAAAATAATTTTTAAAAAAATTGAAAAAAAAGAGTAATTTTAAAATTTAAAATTTCCAATTTGAAATAAATTTATAATTTAAAATTAAATAAATTTCTAATTTAAAAATCCTAGTTTTAAATTATTCAAAAATTTCCAATTTCTTCAACTATCAGAATAAAATGGTTCATTTTATGTGACTTTTAAGTTTTTAGGTTTTGCAAATGATGTCACAAATAACATTAAAAGGAATTAGTATTAACTATCTTAATCGACTTAGTCTACGAAATAAATTATAAACTTAATCTACTGAATTTAAGATAACTGAATGAGCACATTATTAAATTTAATTTTTATAAATTAAATTTAAAATCGGACTTATAGACTGAATTAATATCAACTAAATTCTCAACTTATCCGACTGCATCAGTAATACAGCTAAATACTCTCACTTAACCTGCTGAATTAGCAATGGTTGAATAATTGAAAAATGTATTTTTAATGTATGTCTACTTAAATGTATTATTATACCATTTTTAACTATAATAGGAATAAGTTAAAAAAAAATTTAAACTTTTCAAATGTTTTTTTTGAATTCTCAAGTTATAATGCGCAAGTAGGAGTGTACCATAAGAACCAGGTCCGTATCCAGGAGGAGGATTCCTACCAAATAGAGTTATTTTCCCTCTAGAATAATTTTTGTAAATTTTATTTTATCAAACATACTTGATATTTATACTAGTCAATGTTTTAGATAAGGGGCTTTAAACCTCCTGCTCGCTTCACTCATCCGTTTCCTCAATTACTATACTCTTATTTTTTTTTGTTTTAGACATGATTGTTTATTTTTTTGTTCAGATGTTCTTTATCATAGCGGTTCTTAAAAGTGTTCCTTAGAATCCTAGGTTTCCGTGGAAGTGTCACAGGGGTTCCGAAAAGTGGTACTATTTTTATTACTAGTTATACGTATATTTCGCAGCCTGCAATTAAATTTTTATTCAGTTAATTATTCCTTGTTTGTTTATTATTTTCTTTGTTTTTATGAAATTATTAAATTAAAATGCTTGTTAAGAAAGAAACGTAAAATTTTTACATTTTTTTTTCTTTTTTCTAATAACTATTGAATGAATAATGAAAAGAATATGCATTTATTGAAAACTTGCATTCGTATCTTCAATCGAAAAAAAAATACTAAAATTCGATAAAGAATAAGTATGTATCACTGATAACTATTTACCACTTTTCTTTTTATTTTTATTAATTTTTTTTTAACGGGAACCATAATTTTGCACATTCGTATTCAGTTTATGCTTTAACACTAAAATCAAATTAAAAACATGTCGGCACCAAACCTATAAATTCAACTGTTTGATATAGAACAGAATTTTAAGGCTAGTATTGATAAAGCGATATGATTCTAACTATTAATGAGATTTTTGGCACTAAATGTAATCAAAACAATTAATGGTCTTTTATTG
This sequence comes from Parasteatoda lunata, assembly GCA_949128135.1. Lineage (NCBI taxonomy): Eukaryota > Metazoa > Arthropoda > Arachnida > Araneae > Theridiidae > Parasteatoda > Parasteatoda lunata. Next base: position 73,878,856 of record OX421976.1, on the reverse strand, counting down.
ATTAATATTTTTACAATAGCTAAAGATATTTATTTATTAAGTCTCGTGGTATCGCCAAAACAAGATCGATCATTTAATGCTCCATACCCTAATAAAATTGGAACCACTGCCCTCTCAGATTAGGCTTAACACATTTAACTCACGATTCCATTGGGATTTAATATAATTATATAATATATCTGAGATGACTAGGCTAACATTGAAAATCTTTGTCTTTTAAAGTCTTAATTATTTTTTTAATAACTATAAAAACTCATTAAAGTTTTTTCTCCAAATAGAATATTTTGTAATATTTTGAAAAGTTAATTCCATGACTTTAATTTGAAATTTAGAACAATGAATTAGCATTTTATTTTTAAATGTAAAGAAAATTTATTTTATTATGTAAAGAAAAGAAGAAAGAAGGAAAAGAAAAGTAAAGTGAGAAACTTAGAAAAGGAGGATAAATAAATAGTATTTATAAACATCTTTAAATTATTATAAGGAAGTATTTTACTGATACGCACTTTAATAATTTTTATTAATTATATGCTAAATTCTCCTGGCTTATATTACTATTTACGCTGAAAAAATCATCTCACCTAATGTTCTTTTTGATATCTACGAATACTTTCTAAACAACTCAGTCTCTAGTTCTAGTTCATTTAATCCATTGGAGTTACAAGCACATTTAAAACTCAGAGAGTTCCAAAACGGATCATCAAATTACTACTGCTACTACCAAATAAACTGAATCTTCATGTAAAAAAAGGGATTATACAATTTGTTTCATCTGCTTAATGAGAATGCATGAATTGGTAATCGTTTTGCGATTTTTATGAATGTAGATATATGTAGAAGATGTTCTGTCAGAAACTTTGCATTTATTTTATTTTCCAATATTTTGGTGGCAATCACATCTAGTATGTCTTGAGAATAGGCGCCTGTTTTCGAGTGCTCAAAACATGTTTATTGTTTCACCTTCATAATTTTTGAAGCAAATGAAGTTTATAAAATGAAGTTCATAAAATAAAAGTCGAAAAAAATGAAGTTGTATGAAATAGAAAAACACCACTTTTAGTAAAAACAGCTAGTAAATCACCACTTTTAGCAAATATTAAGTTAATCAAATAACGTATGTTAAACTATGTCGAGAAAATGTTTCTAAGCAGATCATTCCTAACTGTCCTAAACTTATTAATAAATTTTTTATTGTAATTAACAGATAAAAATAAATTAGTAAAAAAATATATGTTAATAACTTTCTTTTTTTCATTTTTTTTTCTTTTAAAGGGAAAGTGTTTCTCATGAGAAGTTAAAAAGAACTAATAGAAGATTGTTAAATAAACATCTCCATAAAACAAAGAGAAATGGCTAACTATGAAAAATAGTTATTTATTTTTTTTAACATCGTTGATTACACTGATGGGTCTTCAAAATAATAAATCATTTATGTAATTACAGAACCAGCGATTTATTATTTTTTTTTTTTTTTTCATTATGAAGCAGCGATGTCAAGGTACATAGTTCTTTTAAGTTGGAGATAAGCTTTTAATGAGTTTTCTTTAATTAGCAATCGCATTAGGTGGTATTTCATGTATTTCAGAGTTACAAGGGAGCGTTTTTTATCGAGTCATTTGGCAATGCTGTTTAGCCACGAAACACTCTTTTTAATTACAAATGCTCGATTAAAAAATTACGTATATAAATTCGTTTTGATTGTGTTAATCGATCGGATACCGAGAAATGTTAAAAATATTGGAATTTGTGGGTAGGATTTCTGACGTTTTTTTTTTTTTTTTTTTTTTTTTTATAAAAGAATAAATAAAAAAAATACATAAATAAAAAAAAAAGAAGGAAAGTTGTAGTTTTAGAGGCAGTTTTCCTTTAGTAGTTTTAAATTTTGTGTGTATTCTGAGAAAAGTAGGATATAAAAAATAACTGCGGTTAACTTCGAAACGCGATGTTTTGATTAAGACGCAAAAGTTTTTAACTTCTTTAACTTAGGTGAAACTAAGTTTGAAGTACAAAAAAATTAATTTTAATTACTTAAAATAGGTTTTTGCAACCTTCTAATTAAATACTACAAAAGAAATATTCTTAGGAGAAGTCTAATTACAATGAGGACATTTAAACAATTTTAAAATTCTGGGAACTTAGAAGGCATAGTCAGAGAAATGATAATAAATTATAAATTATCTAATAAATTATAATTAAAACTAATATCTTATAATTAATAAATTATAATTCATTTTCGATCTCTTCCATTCAGTCTAACAACTATGAATATAATCTTAGAACTTTTACGACAATCTCAGACAGAAATCTCAAAAGTGTCTAATCCAAATTCGTTTGAGCTTCTAATATTAATTTAAAGCATAGCTTCTAATCTAGCTTCTAATATTAATTTAAAGCATAGCTTCTAATCTAGCTACTAGCTTCTAATATTAATTTGAAGCATAGCTTCTAATCTAACTTCTAATATTAATTTAAAGCATAGCTTCTAATCTAGCTTCTAGCTTCTAATATTAATTTAAAACATAGCTTCTAGCTTCTAATATTAATTTAAAGCATAGCTTCTAATCTAGCTTCTAGCTTCTAATAGTAATTTAAAACATAGCTTCTAATCTAGCTTCTAGCTTCTAATATTAATTTAAAGCATAGCTTCTAATCTAGCTTCTAATATTAATTTAAAGCATAGCTTCTAATCTAGCTTCTAGCTTCTAATATTAATTTAAAGCATAGCTTCTAATCTAGCTTCCAGCTTCTAATATTAATTTAAAGCATAGCTTCTAATCTAGCTTCTAGCTTCTAATATTAATTTAAAGCATAGCTTCTAATATTAATTTAAAGCATAGCTTCTAATCTAGCTTCTAATATTAATTTAAAGCATAGCTTCTAATCTAGCTTCTAATATTAATTTAAAGCACAGCTTCTTATCTAGCTTCCAGCTTCTAATATTAAATTAAAGCATAGCTTCTAATCTAGCTTCTAGCTTCTAATATTAATTTAAAGCATAGCTTCTAATCTAGCTTCTAATATTAATTTAAAGCATAGCTTCTAATCTAGCTTCCAGCTTCTAATATTAAATTAAAGCAAAGCTTCTAATCTAGCTTCTAGCTTCTAATATTAATTTAAAGCATAGCTTTTAATCTAGCTTCTAATATTAATTTAAAGCATAGCTTCTAATATTATTTTAAAGCATAGCTTCTAATCTAGTTTCTAGCTTCTAATATTAATTTAAAGCATAGCTTCTAATCTAGGTTCTAATATTAATTTAAAGCATAAAAGCTAAGAATCAAGATAAGGTGGAAAGAACGAGTCCCCTCCCAAGTGATCTGAAACAATCTGCAATCAGTTTTGAGGTGCGTCGAGCTATAGCGAGCAGGGTTGGAGAATTTTATCGTAGCATATATATCTAATTAAAATTCGAAATTTGAAGATTAGTATCTGTTGCTTATGACTTAGCTCTGTATTTACGAGCGTAACTCCTCCAAAATGTTGAATTTCAGAAAATTATAATCTTATGAATTTTCTCCTCATTTGTGTCTTATGAATTGTTTGTTTGATTTTCTTCGATTCCCATGTCAGATTATGGAGAATTATATGAACACCACTTTCATGCTTATTAAGTCTCTAATAAAAATTGCGAAATTAAATTTTATAAAAAATTTCTTTTATTTTTTTCACAAATTTCAATTTTTGAAAATTCAAATATATTTAAAAATTTTCAAACTTCGCAAAATATTCTATAGCATCTTTAGACAAAGTTTACAAATTCCTAATACATGAAGAAATAAAAGTCGATAACTGAGCTCTCTAAAAGATAAAATAAAGAATCAAAAAAATTTCAAAATAATAATTATTGACTTAATAAGTGAAGAATTGGGATCCATTTGTTGACACGAGAACACCCTAACACCCTTACTTTAACAGAACACCCTTAATTTACCTATTAAAAAGGAAGAGAAGGAAAAAAAAAGAAAGAAAGAAAAATTCATATTTCAAAGCATCAGGATTTTAAAAAACACGCCTAAACTTCAAATCTGTAACAATTTTTATTTCATAAAACCTTAAAGACATTTGATTTTTCATATTTACATAGTGAATATATTTAAAATAAAATCTGCTTTTCATCGCCTCATTTAAATAGCCTCATCCAAAACAAATTCCATTTCATTTTTGGCAGCTTCCACCTAAATCCAGTCTTTCGATATGGGATGCTCATCCAAGCATCTTCATCGAAATCTACCATATTTTTCCAAGATCTCTTTTAAAACTTTAGGAAAACGATGCGGGATTTTTCACGCTCCTACCGCATTCTAGGAAAATGGATGCTGCAGATTGGGATGGGATGGCTAAAAATAGCGAATAACGAACAGCTGTTCTTGAGAAGTTTAGTTTTGGAAAGGTACCAAAGATGTGGCGTTTTGGCCGTCTGCCATGTTGTTTCGCTTTTTCACATGATGATGGAAGTAAACATAAGCCACGGGTGTTACTTTTTTGCCATGACTTCGATTGCACGTGAGATGGGTGGCTGATTATATTGAAATTTTTTACTTTAAATAATAAAGTTGATTGGGTAGGGGGGGGGGTGCTTGTGCACAAACAATCATATTTAATACTTAAATGAAGATAGAGACGAAATAATGCACTGTGAAAAGAGTTCCTCAAAATTGAGTAAAAATGCGCGCAAAAAACTCCGAAACAAATAATAGTCGAATTTTAAAATTCCATGTATTCAAAATTGAAACACTATACTCATTTTTGAGCAAAATGCATAGTCTTAAAAGCGATGCGGAGGAAGAAATGTTCGTTGATTTGTAATTGAATGCTCTAACCTCCATATGAGTTCTCTTAAGTCCAGTGGCCGCCAATTTCAATGGAACAAGGGATTGAAATTTTTAAAATATGTTCTCAGTAGTTTATACAGGAGATGAGTAATTTTAATTTCAAATTTTGATTATTTCGATAGAATTCGAATCTTTATGTAAATTTGTTTGTAAAACAACACTTACTTTGTAGTATTTTTTTAAAAATTAATATCTTAAAAACATTATTTTAACGAAAAAAAATTTTTTTTTAAGTTTCTTGTAATTTATTTTATGTTAAACAAAAACGTTTTTCTGTACTAAGGCATTTGCAAGCATCATAGCTAATCTATTTTATTTTTATTGAGTACTTTTCATAATTGGAAATATATAATTTTGAGTCTGTACTTGAGTGCACTGTTTGGGTACACTTAAACCTAAATATATTTATTATTCTATCGAATCAAAATTAATTTCAAACATATGCCAGTGTAGAAACAATTGGCAATTTTTGAAACTTATATCAATTTTGTTAAGTGAACTTAATTATAATTTTATGGCATTTATTGTACAAAACCTTACACTAATGAGAATTAATACCAACCTCTCACCGCCTACCAAGTACATTGAGAGAAAAAAACACGTATCGACCAGTCATAGCTTGGATCTGAACACCGTTCACCTCATTGGAAGGGGAACGCTCTATCCCCTGAGCCACCACGACTCACTGAAGCGTTTTAGTAATGACTTTGGTAAATAGGGTTTATTGTAAATTTGGTAAATGTAATAAAATTTGGTAGTTTTGTCTGGATACTTTAAAGCTTGGCATATAAACCATTTCATTGTTAGTCTATTTTTCAGTTTTGTATTTTTTACTAAATGCGTGGTAATTAGAATTATAAGTGGGAAAACCAGAATTGTCAGGAAACCGTTTCTATACGAACGAAAAAATTACAAAATAAAAAGTTTAAAAACAGCATTTTTCGATTTTATTAAACAAAATTATTTATTATTTTTTTTCTTAACTTGAATTGAGATTACTATACAGTACAGTAATTTTACCAGAATTTTTTTCTCCGTGTACAGACTTTCTAAATCAAATCATACAATTAATATCACCACGTTTTCAATAAATAAATTTTAGAAAATATTCATTCAGCTTAATCTTTCCATAAATTAAACTAATTTTTAATCATGTCTCATCTAGTGTTGCTTCTGAGCAATGTTCAACAATGTTGAACGTAACATTTTTCAAGCTGGATTTCAACTCTTCTGTATTAATGAAGATTTTTTTTTTGCGAAGATGGCGTTTTAATACCGATGAGATAGAGAGGTAAATTTTTTATTAATGAAAACAAGAGAAGAAATGGTTAAAAAACAGATAATAATAAAAATCGACTAACTCATAAAAAAAATTAAAAGCAATGAATGGATTGGGAATTCAAATCGTTTTATTAAGTTTTCTTCCGTGGTATCTTTGATTCAAGCATATCAGAAAATTTTTAAATATATTTTTTCATCTCATAAGACTGTTAAGATTCTTATGAAATTAAGTCATATATAACTATTTCAATTATTATTCGTCATTTCAGTCAATTTATTACACTTTCTAATGGTGCTGTTTCTCAATTTGCATAATTCTGACACACAATATTTGGAACAAATGAAAAGAAACTGATACATCCTCATTTTCGTGGATACAAATTATCGAGTGGTCGTTACTAATTATTTGGTTTTGGGGACATTTCCGTTTCAAAATCGACTTCGAGACGGTTTGGCTATTTATTCAAATAACATTTTACGCCCTTTATGTAATGTATTCAACACCAAAAAAGAACAAAGAGAAAGTCAGTTAATTACCAGTCTACGATAATTAGTGTCGTCTGCTAATTGAGACTCACAAGGACGTATGTCTGTCATTATATAAGAATACATAATAATGGGTATATGGAGTTATAAGTAAGTTAAATGCGTAGTCTGCGAAATAAAACTTTTTGAACTGATTTTATTCTTTTTCAAATCTGACATTGAAAATGTCTATAATCACTGATAATTAGCATATCACTGACAGAGATAAAAACTGACATGAATCATGATTTTATCAATGTTTAATCTTTTAAAAAAAATTTAATTTATGTATTTCATTGTTTAGTTAAAATTGTACGTTTCTATACTGAGAATAATAGTGTATTCAAAACTACCAAATTACGGTAAAGTTCATCATGTTTCTAGCTCTCTGAAAACTCCAAAAAGCTCTATATTTTTTACCGAAGTGCCTCGCTAATGATTTTAGTAAAATTAACAGTAAAATAACGTTTTATAATCTGTGATAAAATTTTGTAAATGTGATAAAACTTCGTATTTTAATCTTGATACTTTACAGAAGGGCATAAAAATCATTTATTCAGTTAAATTTACTTTTTAGTTTTGTGCTTTTTTTACCGAATGTTTATAATTTCGGATGTCATGAATTCAGTAAAAATATAAGTCACGTATTTGTTTGGCCAGAAACTGAAGGATCTCATGGATCTCAAGAAATTTCATCTTGTCTAATAAAGTATGTAAAGAATTGCGCAGCAAACTTCGATAAAATAATTACATATTCGGATTTGTGTACCGGGCAAAACAGAAATATTAAAAGAGTCTTAAGTTTAATGAAACTTTTTCAAAGTACGGAAATAAGAGCTGAGTCAATTGAAATGAAATTTTTGGTAAGTAGACACAGCTATTTGCACTCAGACTTTGCCATTATTGAGTCATGTACAAAAAAAATCAAAACATTTTTTCACCAGATGATTGGTTCAATATAATCAAAACATGTAAAAAGAAAGCGCCATTTCATCTAATCCAAATGACCCATCAAGATTTTTCGAAACAAAATCTTTAGAACAATCAATCATTAACAGAAAAGCAACCATCACAGGGTTTCCAGTAAATTGGCTTAAAATATGCTGGATAGAGTTAGAGAGGTCCAAACCCTATCTCATATAATTCAAATGTGACTATAGTGAAGATACAGAAATGAAAGCCATTAATATAAGAAAATATGTAGCAGGTAGACCGCAAAGTTTGAAAAATATAGATCAGCCTTTATGATATCCTAGAGGTTGAACTGTGAGAAGGGAAAAATGGAGAGACATGATGGACCTGCTAAAATTCATTCCTCCTGTCCAACATAATTACTATAAAAACTTGACAACAAATCGAAATGACGAATCCTTACATACAGCGGATCAAGAAGACATTATTTCTAATATTGCTGATGAATTAATTACAAATAATATATTATAACAGCACTGTCAACATTCATTTTTATGGAAAAGCAGTAATAAAAATATATAATAACTAACCTTTTCCGTAATAAAAAAACTTAAAAATTTAAAACTGAATTTAACTTTATTACTTTTTTCAGTTGCTAAATCGATTTTCTCCACCAGTCACATAAAAACTGTAACATTACTGATGATTATTTTTCGAATATTCTTTCTTATTAATTTTATATGCCGTTAGATGAAAGTTATATCTGTATTTATGCATTCTACATTATATATTTGAATTTATATTATAACAGGAATTTTAAAAAACAATATACATTATTTCATCGCATTTCTCAACTTTTTGTTTTATGGAGTTAATCGATGTGTGCACTGAACGGCTCAATTATAGAAGTCATTTTAACTTTGCAATTAGACAAGACGGTTGTTTATCTTTAAGATAATTTGACCAATACCAGATGGAAATGGTGCTATTCTTTGAGTGAGACCACTAGTCTGGTAGATTCTGGTAAGAAAGTGTACATAGAATCTAGAACGAATGTAGAAACTTGGGATGGGTCGTAGCTGTTTCTTAAAAAGAATGCAATTTTGGTATTGCTCGCGTTTACAACTGATTAAGACATTCACATTTTTCTCTCTGTTGTAGCAAGTAGTCTGAAATTGTAGAAGTCATTTTAAATTAACTTGGAAATTGTTTTAAGAAAATTCATATTCTTCTGTTAATACTGCGGATTTCAGATTGGAATATCCGCAATTTTCTTTGGCAATATATCTTACTAAAACCAATAAGATTAAATTAGAAGAGTAAAAAATTGCCTTTTTATGTCTTTTTTAGAAGTTTTTAGAACTCTAGTCAGAAAAATGATACTGTCATTTCGGCGCAATAAAAATGTGGTAAGACATACACTCTCTTATGGCTTACCACATAAGAGAGTGCCACATAAAGGAGATAAGATACACAATCACACATGCAGAGTAGAATAACAAAAATACCATATAAACCGAGCATAGTCATTATAAAACTATCAGATTGACAGAGCACAGTAATCATAAAAATATCTCACTGACAGAATAAAACTTTCTTAAAAGTCTTAAATACTGACCAAAATGCTCTCAAGTATCCTATAGATAGAGATAGCAATTATTTTTTTTATTTCCTATGAGCTGCACAATCAGTCTTCCCGATGAGCAGACCTAGTGCTTTCTTCAGAAGTGGTATCCACTCTTTCAGGACCACCACAATGGGTGGTTATACCGTTGGCCATGTTAATTTGGACGTCTAGTTACTGCCACACTAGATGGCAGCACCGAGACTCTATTTGGATGCTAAAGTGCACTAGGAACTTAATTTTGTCGGAAATGCCAAGAGCCAATAAGGCACTCCAGGGATCTTTTACATGCCGCATAATCATACGACATGACCGCTGAGGATTTTCTGCATCCCGAAAATCCAGTGTCTGGGCCGGGGATCGAACCCGCAGACTTGGGCTCAGAAGGCCGACGATAAACCAACTGCGCCACCCAGCCACTGAGAGAGAGAGAGAGAAAGCAATTATAAAACTATTAAATTTTAAGGACACAGTAGTTCATATCGACAGAATACAACGCGCATTAAAATACCATATTTACAGAACACAACAATCATATAAATATCACATTATAAGAATAGAATAATCATATAATAACCACATAGACCAGTTATAGAAATTGCATTTAAGAATAAGATATAGAATATTGTTATAGAATGTTATAGAATTTTTGTTATAGAATAAGTATTGCATTAAAAGCAAGCAGTAATCATACGAATCGATAAACATTCAAAGACAAAATATAACAATTATACAAAACTCTTAATATTAGGAAAACTACACAATTTTAATATTATGTAACTGTTACAGAGACAGAGAGTTACAAACTAAATGTATAATTTATTACAATAATTTTCTACTAAATCCGTGTGTTGGTAAAAAAGAAAAATTCAAATTGTTTAAAACATTCTGAATATTTATTTCCAAACAAAGAAAAGGTGTTGTGTCAAAAAGACCTGTCAAAAGTGAATAATTCGATCCTTTTCTTAGCAGGAGAGGTGTTGCTTGTTAACGAAGTCGTGAAAGAACGATAGAAAATAAAACGATAATTGTCAGGGCCGGTGGTAACGGCCTCCACACACAAAAAAATAAAGAAATAAACCAGCTTGAAAACGATTTCCGAAACAAGTTGCATTTTTTTTAATCGTTTGTTATTTATTTCTCAATTTCGTCGTTGCTTAAAATGACTCATCGTACTTACCGTTGACCCGCGACAATCTGGCTTATATGGAAAAAAACTGGCGTCCAACGCCCATGCAATTTAAGGTTTCCTATGCTCGATTTATTCAAATATTCGAAATGAAAGCGATGATTCACTTATTCACCTTACACGACATAATTTATGATGAAAGTTGGTAACAGATCTCATTCAGAATGATATTATGTCAACCTGTTGGCGACACACAAGGAAACTCACGAAAAAAAAAATACTTACTATTAAATAAATTTCCGACATTCATTTAAAATTAGATATACGCCATGTTAAATTGACAGTTAATTAAGGAACTTGTTCCAAAGGTCATGCTTCAAAATATACATAAAATTTCCAACTATTAGCCTAAAAGATCTTTTTGTCTCTGGAAAAACCGAAGATAAACTGGATAAGTTTCGGACATTTTTCTTAGATAAGTGTTTTATAACTTATGACTACTATCCTCCAGTGTAAATGAAAGTATTTACAATGTTTTCGAAGAAACATACATTCTGAATTAAAATTATCATTCACTTGTTAAATTTACAAGACATTAGTATGATGAAAATTATAAGGGTTAATCAAAAATATATATTGATAACCTTTTGAAGATAAACAATAAAACTCCTTAAATGAATCAATAAAAAACTTTGGCTTAAGGAAGTTTAATGCACTCAGTTTGAATTTAATATTAAACAACCCATCCTAAACTTCGTGAATTACTTTTAAGAGCTTGTTCCAAAGGTCATTTTTCAACACAAAGTCATGAAATTTCCCGATTCAAAAATTATTCTCTTAAAATTTTTCCGATTTTTCGCAGAATGCTTACAGTAATGGATTAAGCTCGACATATGGGTTCTTCATGTTCTTGTATGGACTGAAATTCTTGCCGTGGCGTAGACGTTTATGACTTGCTCCTCAAACGTCAAGAAAATCATACATTTTTGAAGCGCATGATCACTAGAGACGTTTTATGATTTGTCTGCAACAATGTTAAATGCAAGTAAAAAAAGATTAACCGGCTCAAAATAAATTCGATAAAAATTTGCTGGATCAGTTTTTGACCAGCAGAGAACAAAAAAATATTGTGCGTGGAATCATGCTACTGCTAGAAAAATAAAAAAAATAGAAGGCATTGGACCAGAATTCACAGAATACAATTCAATAAAATATTTATTCACTCTAAGAAAATTGTCTTTCATTTTCCTAAAAAAACGAAATTACTTTCCGAATTTCCAAATGCATGCTTATAGATTATTGCATTATATTAAGACAATAATTAAATAAATTCTTATCCATTATTGAGAGATTTCTAACTCAGTTTCAAAATTATATTAGTATCAGAAGGGCTCGAACTTGGCTCAATAACATGCACTGAGAGACAATGTAAATAAGGTTGTTTAGGTTTTTTTTTCTATTCATCTAAATTGCATCGGGCAATTAAATACAGGTCTTACCAAAGCTGAATAGTAATCGAAAAATATAGACTCAGAAAAATCTATACAGGCCTAACATAAGCGGAGTAATGACTAAAATATTGGGTGAATCAAGCAATATTGTACAGCTAGTTCCAGTTAAGTACAAGAAGAGCTTATGACTACACGGAGAAAAACATTTCGGAAAAATTATCGTACTGTATGGTAATCACGTTTCTGGTAAAGAAAGTCTGGTTAATAAAACCAAAATACACGGTATTTATATCATTCGTTTGGTAATTTTTTCGTTCATATGGTAGTGGTTTACATGAAATTCTTGTTTTCAAAATTATAGTTCTTATTACTACACATTTAGTAAAATTACAAAACTGAAAAATAAATTCAACCGAATAAATGATTTTTTTGCCAATTTAACCATATTTACCAAATTTTATCACGTATTATAAAACTATATTTTATAGTTAATTTTACCAAATTTATTACCTAAGCTCGTCGGTAAAAATTACTGGACTTTTTGGTGTTTTTTCGAGCCAGGAACACGTAAATAAATTTTACCATATTCTGGAAGTTTTGATCATACTTTTTTTCTCATTGTAGCTCTATATTCTAATTCCTCGAAATTATATATATACATATATATAATTATATATATATATATATGCATGCAAAATATTCGTTGATAATAACCAATTTAGTTTCTATTCGAGCAAGATTCTTTGATTCTTTAATGTTGGTCCTCCTATGACTGTCCTAATTATATTGTTAGTTTAAGATTATGATTTCGGACGGTTAAACTTTTTAAGTGTCTCATTTACTGAAAACAAATAAATAACTATTATCTTAATCTGGTCTTAGATTATTGTTTTTGTATTGATAAATTATTTTTATCTGTATTATTGTTATCTTAATATTAAACAAAGTTGTTTATATTAATTTAAAGAACGAATTACGTAGTCACTAATTAAAAATTTAAGAACGTATTAGGTAGTCACTTGGATCATCAAATCTTAAATTTCTTTTTCGAACTACGTCGGAATTCTTTTACTTCTGTCTGAAAGAAGTCTAAAAGTATTCTAAATAATTTCGCAACCCATTGTGCATTTGGTCCATTCACCTTAGTTCTTTTTTCGGTTTCAGGGAATCAGATAGTACCTCTGAAAATTCTTGACTATGGTTCAAACAGAACGATCATCTGCGTTCATCTTTCCGCTCCAACAAACATTAAAAGTCTTCTCGTTGTTCGAGACAAAGCCAACAATTCACACAGAAGTAAACAAAATGGCGATTACGAAATGTCGAACATTTCCAATATTCGAAGAAAATGGAAGCGAACGTTCATCCTTGACCCCTTCTAAGCATCCGTCCTTCTGTTTTCACGGTGTCGTACTGTTCGTCCTTCAAGAAATCAGGGCGAACGCACCCTAAAAGCCTCTGGTGGTCTTCTGTAGCCATTTTCAAATGCAAATAAGAACACATTCTTATTCCATTCACTTCTTGTTTCTATGGTTGTTGATTGTTGTTCTTTCTGATTGAGAAAACTTTGAAGCAAGGATATGAAAATTTATTTTGAGGGAAACGTAACGATGTTTATTTATTTCTAATCATTTTCACTTCAGGAAGGATGCTGATAAGGTGTTTTATTTTATGACAGTTCATCAAAGTTTAACCATGTTAAAACCTGATAAGCTTGGACTAAAAGAAGAATTTATCTTAACAAATTACTTTTTCTGCTTCGTAAATTTATTTAACAGCAGGTGAATGAAAACAACTAGGAATATTTTTTTTATCGTTTTTTGTTCTTGTTTTTATTAGGCAGTCTAAAATATATACTTATAGACATATTGCCATTACTACACGGGGGAAAAATTCTGGTAGAATTACCCTTCTAATTGTAATAATATTTTTGGTAAATATCACATTAAGTAAAAATATAAAAATGAAAAGTGAATTTAACCGAATAAATAGTTTTTATAACGTGCATCAAAGTATCATGATAAAATTACCAAATTTTACCACATTTACCAAATTTTAACACATATTATAAAAGAATGTTTTATTGTTAATTTTATCAAAATCATTACCAAAGCTCTTTGGTAAAAATTACCGTGTTCTTTGGTGTTCCCATAGAGCCAGAAACACTGTAAATTTTACCATATTATGGTAGTTTTGACCATACTCTTTTTCTAAGTGTTTTGATAAACAATAAATCTATTTCATACGAGATCACATGGTATATTACAATGATTTTAAAAAAAACATTTAGATACAATATTAGATTTTTAAAAAATGAGAACGCCAAAAAATGTGTATAGAATACTACAAACGGAATTACAGAAAAAAACGCAATTATTTTTCCAGCAAATATCGGCAACCGGGTGTTAAATGAATATATGATTTTATAGTCAAAATTATATAGTCAAAAATATATGATTATATAGTCAAAATGTATGATTATATTCTCAAAATTATATAATCAAAAATATAGTCAAAAATATATGATTTTATTGTCACGTTATGCAATACCCCAATAACGAGGATTAAATGTAAAGAAATTAAAAAATAAAAAAAGCGTTCCATAATTATCAATTGCTTACAAACCTTTTTTTGTTTAATTACGACAAATAAATTGTTTGAACCCACCAAATTGTAATCTGCATAATTTTACCTTATGTTCCCTATCTTGCAGCAATTTTGTGATCGCTTTAATTTATACTTATCAATTGATTTTCAATTTTTTAATTGTATTACATGAGTTGAAAATTTATAATATAACGCCGACTTCTAATAACCAAATAAATTGAGTAAACGTCCTTGGTCTTATTTTTTTTTTTTTTTTAAATTGGAAAAAAAAAGGGATTAACGATCAAGTAATCGATATCAGTTCAGCTCACATATACTAGTTTTACTTTAATACGAAGTCAGAATTTTAATGAGATAAATATATAAAGGGATCGTTCATAAAACACATTAGCGAAGCACACAGATCGCCAACAAGAGACTGTTTAAATGTTATGTAAACAAGTAAAGCAGAGGGATTTTGTGATTTGTTTAGTTCTGCTAACAAAAGGGAAGGAAGGATGTAAACAATGCTTACGTAAGACACTAAAATCCCTAAATTTTCAATTTTTTTAAACAACAAAAAAGTGTAATTAAAAATTTGGAAAAAAAATTGCCCTTGGATAAGCTTCAAAGTGCAAATAAAGTTTAAATTCAAGAAAAGGAGAAGTAGGAAGGAAAAAAAAAATTCGGTAAGAAATTTCAGACTTTAAAAAAAATAAACCAAAGTAGGAAAATACAAAAGATTTCCAAGAAATGCTCAATTCATTAATTTATGATCGCAAAGTTTCATCTTTTGTTTGAATTTAATTTTAATATTAGATTATTTCAGCGAATGTTAGAAGAAAGATAAGCTCGTTTGTTTTCGAACTCGACATAGTAGACTCGCCATTATCTGATATGGTAAAACTTAGTTCATATAATAGAAATTTTCGTATAAATGAAGTTATTCGCTACGAAATTTTACGACAATAGATGATATATTAAAACTGATTAACATTATGTAATTGTAACAATGGTTTAATTTTAGTTAGCTTCGGGTATTGCTCTTTGAACGCAATAAAACGACGCTTGCTCTTAATCCGCTGCTATATCGAGACAATAATTATAGTAATATCATATATAATAATGTTAATTATAGTAATACATATAGTAATATTAGTATCAAATCTTAGTGTTATCATTACATCTCGAATTCTATTCAAATAACTTGTAAATTATATGCTCAAAGCTATTCTGCATATCACTTGCTCTAGTATGCTTTTAAAATTATCTATTTTGAATAAGCTGATTTTCAGCAATGTATTACGATGTTGTGTAATCCATTAAAATCATGTAACCGATGTTTGAAAAAGAATTTTTTCCTAGTAATAAAGGATAGCTAATTAGACATCTTCGGTACGAATCTTACTTTGCACATTATAGCGTATCATTGAAACATAATACGTAACTTAATCGTGAAACGTAATAATTGAAACGTGATAGCGTGTCATTGGCAAAATCATTAAAACAAATGGAAAATGTACACTGCGACTTATTGAGGTTCTTATATGAAAGAAGTTTCAACAACTGGGATTCGATTATATGCATATAAATTTTTGAAGCATTTGTATCCTTTGAAATTCTTCTAAAAAGAAAATGATTTAGATATCAAGATTTAATTTTATAAGTTAAAATTAAAAAAAAACTAAATCTGCCATAAATTTACAAGAAATGTAGTCTTTCTAAGATATATATTTTATGTTTTTATTAAATATTATTCGATTTTTGGGGTCAAATCTTTTTGTTTTGTAAGATACCCCACAGAATCTAAAGTAAAAGTATTTTTAAACTAATTTGAATAGCTATTTTTTAACTTCTTTTATTATGATTGATAAAATGTTATTATCCAATTTACTTAATTTACATATCCAAAACTCTTTTAATATTTTGTAAATGCATCGCAGAATTCATGTTAATTAGGTAAATTCCTTTAGAAATAGATTGTGTATGTTTAAAAAAAATTAATGCGTATACACATCCATGTACATATTTGCGAATGTATATAAAATTATTGTTTGGTCTTAGATTGTTTTGAAAAACTCTTGCTACAGTTCTACTCCAAATGGAAAATAGTATTCGTTAAGTTTCTTTTTTTTTCCGTTACGACTTTAGCAAGGGAATACGATCCTTTTCCAAATTCGATTCTGCAAGCTGACGTCACTGGAAGGTGCTTTACCTCAGCCTACTTTTGGTCATGCATT
The DNA here is from genome assembly GCA_949128135.1 of Parasteatoda lunata. NCBI lineage: Eukaryota > Metazoa > Arthropoda > Arachnida > Araneae > Theridiidae > Parasteatoda > Parasteatoda lunata. Next base: position 73,862,276 of record OX421976.1, on the reverse strand, counting down.
AATTGATCAATTGGTTGTCAATGAAAACAAGAGCAAATGGAAAAAAGTAAATGGTTGCCATTAGCAACCGGAAGGCGCTACTTGAAGGACTGCTGACGAGTAAAGGATCTAGTTCAGCCTCTTGGCTTTGATACCTTTATTGAATTTAGTCGCGTTAAAACTTTGAAAGTTCTCCCAAGAAAATAACACTATTTGTTTATAGGACGGACCACACCAGCTACAAGAAAAACGCGTAAAGTGTTTCATTTCAAAGAAGATTTCATGAATCAAAACTGTTTGTTCACCCGAGAGATCATCATGAAAAAATATGTGTACAAAATTTGCATGATTGAAAGAGTAAAATAGAAATTTAAAATTGAACAAAGGCATATTACAAAATGCGTATATTTGGTTTCAAAATATTAATGTCTTAAAATGTGTCATAGTTCAGTATAATTTTTTCTCTATTTCCCAATGTCTAGGTTCGCTTTATGTTAATCTAAAGCAAGCCTGAGTCTCAAAAACTCTCCGGGTTGTCATATGGTCCCAGTACACCATGCTTACATTTTATAAGCAGTTTTAATACACTTATACTTTAATTATACAAAACTGAATTCCAGTAATCTCTTTATTAAAAACATGAGTCGAATTGGGTAGCGCTCATTTGTAATGGTAATAACTTAGCGGAAGTGATAGAATCGGCAATAATAGCGTGATTTAACTTGTTAAAAGACCAACCCTCAATGACTTCTTAAGTGCAAATTTCGAACATAAAAAATTCTTTCTTTGCTATGATTCATGCCCACCAATGCACTTAGGATGCAAAGGAAAACGCAAATTTTGTAACAGTATGTTAATGATTGTAGGAGGCAACTCTTCAATATGCAGAAATTAGCTCGTGTCCCAGACTCTCCTGCAATGTTTGGCGATGACTCACTCAAGGAAAGAGCTACCATTTTGGCGTCAATCGCTACCTACATTACGATTGCAGCCAATTATGATGTTGGAAATATAGATTCAGATAATGATTTCGATAAAGGAATTTAAAGTTATTGTAAATTCAGCAAGCGTTATAAGTAAGTAAACACTAAAGGGGTTTAGAATATTGTGAATCCCCTCATTTATTGGCAATTTAAAAATGTAAATAGATTTTATTAACCTTAAATTTATTGGAAACTTCGTTTACAGAAATTTGTAAAAAAATTTTAGAGTGATTCAATCTGTTAGAAAATTTTATTTACTTAAAATTGCTAAAAGACTTTAATACGATGCAATTTTACGAAATAATATTTGCACAGATCAGCGGTGTCCAAATAAAAATTATCAAATCAAACACTATAATCAAATTGTATAAAATTATAAATTGTATAAAATTATAAATTGTATAAAATTATAAATTTATATATATATATATTAAATTAATTAATTCTTTTTCTACCAGAATGTCGTAACATTTACTGTCTTTATGGCTCTATGGGATTGCAAAAAGCTCGGCAATTTTTCACCAATGCGTTTTGGTAATGATTTTGGAAAAATTAACGATAAAATATGGTTTTAATATGTGATAAATTTAGTAAATGTCATATGTTTATCATGATAACCTTAAAGCGTGGCATAAAAACAATTTATTCGGATAAATTTACTTTTCAAGTTCGTATTTTTTACTATATCTGGTGTATTAAGAACTTTAATTTTAAAAACCAGAATTTCTGGTGAACCATTACCATAGAAACGGAAAAAAATACCAAATGGTTTTTATTACCAGATTTATGCTTTTTTTTCTTTTTCTTTTTTTTTTTTTTTCTTACCAGAAATAGCATGACCATGCAGTACGGTAATTTTCCCAGAATTTTTTTTTTTCTCTAAGTAACTTACGAGGGTTGCTATTTATATTTCTGGCCTTGGCAACAGTAAGTGTTGCTAGGCGACCGAAAACGATTTTAATCGAAAGTTTGATATTTTTAAACATAAATTTAGCAGACGATTTACCATTATAGCTTCATTTGTGTTGTTGACAGTAAATTGAAAAGTTCTTCTCTTTCAAAAAATGGAATTGAATCGTGAACATTTTCGTGCCATTATTTTTCATAACTTTCGACGTGGATTGTCAAGACAAGAGTGCTTCGATGAACTTAATTCTTTATTCAGCGATAAAGCGCCATCCTACAGCACTGTAAAAAATTGGTATAACGAATTTAATCGTGGTCGATGTTCGATCCGGGACGAATCCCGTGCAGGTCGTCCGAAATCCGTTGTTGTGCCAGAAAAGATCGATGCTGTGCGTGAACTGATAAAGCAAGATCGTCATGTGACATACCGTGAGATAGAGGCGTCTTTGGACATTAGTATGACTAGCATCAATAAAACATTTGAACATTTGAGCGTAAAAAAAATTTGTTCGCGTTGGATCCCGCATAATCTGACAAACGCTCAAAAAAAGGCTCGTGTCGATTGGTGCAAGGAAATGTTAGAAAAATACGTTCAAGGTACATCAAAAGCTGTGTATAACATCTACACAGGTGACGAATCATGGATCTATGCATATGAGCCGGAAACAAAACAGCAATCAACTGTATGGGTCTTCCAAGACGAGACAAAACCAACAAAAGTTGTTCGAGGAAGAAGCACATCGAAACAAATGATTGCCTGTTTCTTCGGCATTAACGGTCATGTGGCAACAGTGGCGTTAGAGCAACGCAGGACGATCAATTCTGAATGGTACACGACCATTTGTTTGCCAGAAGTCATCGGAGAAATTCGAAAAAAGCAGAAAAACAGGCGAATTATTCTTCATCATGACAATGCGAGCTCTCACACATCGACTCAAACAAAGGCATTTCTGACGGAGTGAAAGATCGAACTGATGGGTCATCCGCCGCACAGCCCTGATTTGGCACCCAATGACTTCTTCTTATTCCCACACATCAAAAATAAATTACGTGGACAACGATTTTCGACCCCCGAAGAAGCGGTTGATGCATTCAAAACGCATGTTTTGGAGTTACCTCGATCGAACTGGAAAAAGTGCTTTGAAAATTGGTTCAAACGCATGCAAATGTGTATTGATCATCCTGGAGAATATTTTGAAAAACAATAAAACCAATTTCGATCCTACATATTTGTTTTTTCATTATTAGGCCAGAAATGTAAATAGCAACCCTCGTACTAATTATCGATTTATACAATATTTTGAGTGTGAGGTGAGTGACGACTTTGATCAGCCTGCGATGCCACCGAGGGTGTGCTACATTGGTCTCCATTAACTGTTCTACCGTAAAATTCTCGACTTCATACACAGATCATCTGACTGCCGAAGCGGAGTCGCCCTCCCCTCTGCTGTGGATAAAGGTTTGATGGCATGTCTTCGGATCATCCTGAGGGATGTTTCCAAGAACCCTTAATGGATATAATGGATGGCTTAAATGGATTTTTTTGAAAATAAATTTTAAAAAATTAAGAAAAACAATGATTTTTTTTAAAAAAATCAATTTCAAATATATATGTTATGATTATAAAATGTCATGATTAATTTTTAGTTCTAATTTATCAAAATAAAGTAAATTTAATTTATTATTATTTATTTTTATTTTAAATATGCCTTCTTAAATGAAAACATAAATAAATACTTTTATATTTGAATAAATAAAAAATATACGATTAAAAAATTTTAATCTAAGGGCCCCAAAAATGTGAGTGGCCGAAGGCCCCACGTACGCTTAATCCGGTACTGGCCAAGGCTTTCATAGTCTTCAAATATGTGCTGTGCAAAGTGTTTCGATTGTGATCTTCCTTTGCTAAAATTCCATGACTGTAACAGAGGGAAACTTTATTACATTGAGAGTAATACATAATTAAATTAAAGAATTCTTCGTCGCTAGAACAAGGCACATATGAAAGTAACAAAAAAAATTTAACTAAAAGTTTTCTTGTGTTCAAAAATATTCATATATCTTTTTTTATCTTCTCTTAATCAGGCTTTTAATAAATATTTAGCATATTTGTCACATATAGAACTGTATATTTAAGACTCTTTACTTTAAGCTTCTCCATTTAAGGATGAAAGAACATAAAAAAAATTGTTTCCTCTAAAATTTAGTATTGAAGAATAAATAAAGAAGGATGTATATAAAAGTTTATTATGCCCGACTTATTTTCAGTATTATGTTTTATTGGCAGTTTGAAAAATATGTTTATATCTCCTTCAATGCCTCAGAAAATTTAAATAATTCATCTACCATAGATGATCTGATCGAGAAAGCGTTTTAAGGAATGTTCTTACTGCAGCTATTATTCATGAAGTACGTCTCATATGCAGCTTCTAAGGATTCTTATTCTTTTAATTAATCCATCTTTAAAAGCATACAGGAGAAATGCGAGTGCAAAGACAGGTGTGAGAATACTTAGAAACATTACGTGAAACAAATTGCTCAAGAATCGTGCTTTTACTAAAGATCGCATAGCTGCAGTGAGAATAGTTCCCCCCATTATTTCGCAGTTTCGATTTCTCGAGCACGCGCAGTCAATTCTTTTAGGAGGAAGAGTGTATATTTTTACGTTATGTGCCCCCAAGTTGCGATTCCCCACATTGGCGGAATTTGCATCTAGCCCTTGTCATGACAATGACTACAAACATACACTAACCCCAATGCCCTACCCAGCCACTCCCTTTGAGCAATTGGAAGAGGGGGGGGGGGGGGTCAAACAAGTGCGAGGATGAAAACTACATGTAACCGGTTGAAATAAGTGTCTAGATATAGTAAGTGTGAAAAAATAAGTATACATAACACTGAATCTATTTATTTATATTCCTTACATATTCACTCTCAGAACTTAGAGCCTTAGCTCAATCATTACCTGTAACTGAAAGTTTTAACTTTTCATGGTGATCCTTATTTTGATCAAAAATGTGTAGGGGAGAGTGGGGTCGATTGTAACAGAGCAAAAATTTCGAGTGTCGGGTTCTAGATTTGGTTCCTAGGTGGCGCACAAGGTGTATTTAATAAATCTACATGTATACCCCTGCTGGCAACCATTTTTATGTACTTTTGAAAGAGTTACACCACAAAAGATATTTTCACGCTACGTAAGTACTTTTTTTGGCATTAGAATATTATATTGTAACAAAGTAATTTTGTTTAAACAAATAAAAATTATTAACCGAATATGTAAGTGGACACCTTAATTAACATTTCAAAAAAAAGATTAGTTTTGTTAATTAACTAGCATTGTTTTTAACAAATGAAGCTGAAATGGCGTCTTGGGGACGATTGTAACAATAAGTAAAGGGAAGAATGTAACAGTTGAAAATAAATTATCTTATGTTTACAAACCATTACTTAACTCTTTAAGAACCACCAATAGTTTCCTATATCATTTATATTATGTTGCATGTGCATTATTTTATTTGTCACCTTTCACAGCATAAATTAAAATTTTTAACACCTTAAAGTTAAAAGTTTAACCCTTTAGGTCTCTGCTCATTGTTATTTTTACTCCTAAAATATCACTACTATTTTGATCAATAAAAAATATATCACAACTATGATAATATGTATAATTAACTATGTTTTAGTTAAATTTATGAACTGTTACAATTGACCCCGTAAGTGGGGACAATTGTAACAAGTGTACGACTGTCAAAAGTTTTTAATAACTAATATAATAACATTTAAAATAAGGTATTTATTTTTTTTCTAGTAGAAGATAGTCTACTTTACTCGTCTGTCAATTAATACTAATAATATATTGGATTTTTTGCTAGTGAAAAATAGTTAAGTAAAAAATGTGACAATTGATCCCACTCTCCCCTACTCAAAAAAATTAAGGCATGGCGAACTGCTTCTTTGATCTTTTCTAACCCATAAAATTATCTCACTAATAACCTCTTTTTCGCCATTTTATAACCTCTTCGCAATTTAACATCGATGTAAAAATAAATATTAATTTTTAAATATTTTAAATCTAACTTGGTTTAAATGATTGAAACTTTCAACGAAATAAATTTAAAAAGCGTTATTACAGAACAATAGATCCTTGACAGAAGATTGAAGACAGAATAAACTCAATCGGGGACATTAGTATTTTTCTCAGCCTAGAAATCAATTTTCAACAAACATCTCAGATATCTTGGCAAAGTTTCCAAATACTCTATGAAAACGTAGTAAATACTTAAGAGGGAAAAAAAAGTACACCTTCGCCTATATACCAGTTTTGCCACTCATATTTTTTTCAGTTGACAGTCTCATTTTCACCTCATTTGAGTTCTCTGTTACAATTTCTTTTAGTTTTGAAACTTTGCATTTTTTTCACTTGGATTCTTTGTGTTCGACAGCGCGGATGAATGATTCCTTGTCAGTGGCGTTTCGTTCGCTCACTATGTCGTCTGTCTTTTTTACTGTTTTGTTGCCAGGTGCTTCAGACCGTAGAATTGCGTTCTTACAATAAACTGTCTGTCGTTTTCATAATGCGCTTTTTCAGTCTTTAAAACAATATTCTCCTTATCTTAAAGTTTTTGTTGCTACTATAACTTGTGTCTTTTCGAAATTTAAAATACAATGGTAGAACATAAATGCTGGAGTATTAAAAATGTTTTCAAGAAAACTTATGGTCTTAGAAATTTTTTCAAGGAAGTGATCTTTTTGAACTAAGAAAAATGATAAAATTCGTCATCTTACAAATTTATATACTTCATCTGAAAAATTTATAAATTATTTTTCAGCTAGATCTTCTATTTGCAAGATATTCCGTAATGACTTCATATAATATGTATTTTACGAATACCTATTAAAATGATGATCAAGATATACACATTGGGAGAGAAAAATTTATATTTAAACCAGACAAATACCATATTAAATTTTCCGACATACTTTAAAACCTTTAAAAGATGTAATTGAAGAAGGATATAGCTTCACTATTACTTTATAATGAATGAAGAGCTTGGAAGAAGGCGCTGAGTGACATTTTTGTAACGGTAAGAATTTTGTTCTAGAATATGTATATCCATAAAGAATATGCCCCAACTTGCTTGAAAATTAGTAACCATAAACAATATCGTAATTTACCGAATCACTACTGAGGAAAGTGGTGCTGAAACATCAAAACCTGTTTCATTGCCTCAAAGGGAAGACATGAATTGAAAAGTAGTTAGTAGAAATGCTTCTAAGTATTACCAATCAATCAAACTGATTTCAATGTTTTAAAAACCGAATTTCTCAGATTTTAATAGCTTTTATTTATTTATTTTGAAAATAAAATAGTTTAAATATGTAATATTTTTATTTCATTTTTGGCAAGTAGTACGTAATTATGCACAAAGTTTAGAAACTCTTGTATTTAAAATAATACCACTTTTATAATAAAATTTTGTGTTTCTGTCAATGTCTAAAAAATCCTAGGTTTTGCCGATATAAAACTATGATTTACCGAAGAGGCTTGGTAACTACTTGATGGAAATGAATCATAAATACTATGATTCATTTACTTTAGACTTTCACCAAGCCTCTATGGTAAAAGTTAGGTATTACCGGTAATATCTCAGTTTTATCAGATTTCGAGTTTTTACCGTAACAATTGAAAAAACTCTGGAAAATCCTAGGTTTTATCAGTAAAACAAAACTTTTATCTAGGTAGCTTTGATAACCTTGGATAATCCCAAAGATTTGGTAAAATTTGAAATATAATCATCATATCAAATCATACTTCGGACTTTTAGTTAGCCACTTAGATAAAAGCTAGATTTTACCGCCTAGGTTTCACCAGACTTCGGGTTTGAATCTAATATTTGTTTTCATTTGAAATCAATTGTTATTTGAGACAAGCACCTAAGCACAAGATATCATTTCAACAGAAATTTGATTCATTTCCTAACGTTTTTTTTTATTATGATGATGTACGCACTCTAAATTTTTACTAAAAATACTCGGTCTTATTATATGTAATCTTTTATAGATTTAATTAATTTCCCTTTTAAAAAAAATGTCTATTTAAACTTTCGAAGTTTTAAGCTTTTCCTTTTCATCTTTTAGGGAACAGAAAATTTTAAAGGTGACCATCATCTTGGGTTTTAGTATTTTGTTTTACCGTTTTAGCATCGTCTGTATTACACCATTTTAGTATTTTGCAAATCGTTGTTGAGTTTTTTATTCGGCGCAGAGCTCAAAATGCATGTTGAAGAAGATAAGATACAGCTCAAAATGCGGTTGAGGGAGATAGATAAAGTTCAAAATGCATGTTGAAGAAGATAGATACAGCTCAAAATGTGGTTGAGGGAGACAGATAAAGTTCAAAATGCATGTTGAAGAAGATAGATACAGCTCAAAATGCGTTTGAGGGAGATAGATAAAGTTCAAAATGCATCTTGAAGAAAACGGACGTAGCATTTGATTCAGTTTTTCAAAGATATCTTATGAAAGTTGGTTCCTTTTCTAAATAATAAACTACTGAATCCTAATAAATTCATAATGTGATGCCGCCCATAAAGTACTTATTCATTTTTTAAAATTAGTCTTCTATATGTTAACAGTTGTTTTTATAAGATTGACACGGATCCTATAACTTTAAAATAATGATATTAAATCCTATTATCCGACTTTTGGTTTTTAAAACTATTTTATAGTTTGGAGTTCTGAATACGGAAGTATATGTTCTGAAAAGTTACATCTGTAATATGCCTAGCCACCCCAACTCCGAAGTCTAGCTGTTTAATTGTTCTTCTTTTTTTATATTGATATCGAGATTTTGATTTTCAGTTTCATGCACTAATATGTTTTTCTTAAATTCACTTAAATATTATGTATTTTCTTGCATATCGAGTATTTTTAGAAAATGAACATTAGAAGAATGAGTGGCATAAATGCTTATTAATCGGATATTAATCATAAATTTACTTTAAAATTTTTTTATCATGAATAAAAAATAATAAGGCTTATATGTGAAGTAACATTTGTTATCAAAAAATGATTCAATTTTGAAAGCTTTATTTACCATTTGTTTAATTTTATCAAACCCATTTTGAAAGTTAATATGTAAGGTTAACTATGAAAATTATTAAAATGGGTCCGATAATGTTAAATAAATGGCTCTAATTCTAAAATAATCCATTCTTAAATATTTTTGTTTGATACAAATGCTTAAAATTGAGCTTTTCGTAATGTTTGTTTATTTTCACAAATGCTAGAAGGTTCCGTGCCCTGTTCGTTAGCGGCCGCCATCACCTGGAACTGCTTTCGCAGATTTCTTTGGATTGCCTTGTAATCCGAACTAGCTTCGCTTTCTCATTTGATAATTAGTTCTGTCTAGAATTGTAAACTTTTTAAAAACTAAAGTTTAAAATAATTAGTTCATAAACTTTCATCTGTATGAAATTCTATGTATATAATCAAAATAATAAATAGTTATTACAAAATAGTTTTGCATGGAATTATCTTTGATGTACGAATTTTATAACAGTGTGCAAAATTTTTTTTTTGATTCTCTTAAAAAGTTCTCGAAAAATGGCGAAATTCGCAGGGATCCAAATTTTTAACCACACTCCTGACCAAACTATCATAGGATCATAATTGCGGTACTTGCTATATTTTGAGGAACAGAAACTATATTCCGTCTAAAGAAAGGATTATTCAGATAAAGTACAATTTTTTTGCCTGATTTCGTAACTTAAAATATCATCTGCATTATCTAATTAGCATATTTGAGGTCACCCCCTCATACTATTGAGTACGTAAAAACCCGATCGTCAGAACTAAAGTTATTCAGGGGGTTTCAGTTATATTTTTGAGCACTATGCATACACAATAGTAAATTTTAAATAAGTTCGAAGATGCAATAGGAATTAAACTGAATTAAACAATGAATTAAAGGATATCACTTTAAAAAGACGCGGTTTAAAGCTTCATTTATGGTAATTCAAAACGCATTGCAATAATTCGATGTTAATAGATTTTATTTGGTAGATGTTTTTTTATTGTTTAGTGTCTCATGCTTTGTTGCCAACATGAAAAAGAAATTGTATCACTTTTTACAACTATAAAAGCATTAGTGTATTATACAATGTAGATTACTGCTGGCAATTGTATGCTCGACCCAATATTGAAAAAAAAAAAGATAGTTTATCTTCCATTACTGGTTATAGGCACTTGATTTATATACAGCCCCTTTAAACAGCAATCCCCGTAAAAATGCATATGTTTCTGAAAGAAAAAATAAATCAATACTGTCGATACATCTTTCCAAACGAGTTTTCTTATCATGCATCGAATGGAATCTGCTTTTTCAATGTATGATAAAAACAGATCCAGTTACATGTATAAGAAAATTCATTAAAGCTATGTAAAGATGTATTGTGTTGACGTATCTGACAATCTTAAACCATATTTTATTTGGAAATTTAATCACACTTTCGTATTATCTCTCTGAATTAAAAAGTCATTAGCCATCGCTACTGTTTTGTGTGTTAAACGTGATGTTAGATTTTGTAAAAGCTATAAGACTTATAAATTTGAAATAATGAAATTGGGAAAAAATGTATACGGAGTACTAGTGAATAAAAAAAAAATCGATGATTTGAGACTTATTAACTGTTAAACTTGTAGTAAAAATATCATGTGATCCACTATACAACTCCATAGTTGAAATTTGACATTCTGAAAGGGCTATGTGGGATTTCTAAACTTTATTTCAGCTTCTTTTTCTAAAACTCCAATTTTTAAGAAGTTACTGCAATTTTAAGCGCTTTTTCTGCGATATATTTTCTCACATTATTGCGCTGCGTGCTACATTTTGTTTTGCTGTGCAAAATCTATTAGTCTTGAATTTTTGGAATTGCTAAGGTATGTACAGAAATAGACAAGAAATTTGATGGAATAAAAATAGTTCAGATATGATTTTTAGTTTGAATTTTATCTACTGCCAAACTTCCAACTAAAAAACAAACTATGCTGGCTGTTGTACTCTAAAATGTAACAACAGAGATGAAATTTAGCGCGCTTAAAGAGCCATTTTCAGTTTAAACGAACGTTTGCTTTTTTTCAAGAAATCACAAGTTGCGCGACAAACAAACGCAATCGATTTTTAATTCAAGTATATTTCTTCAAGATTTTTTAAAGACATCGATCCGTATTTAATAATAGAGTAATTAATAAACATATTCCCTATTCTAGTTTATGGCTATTCATTCAATTTTTTAATTTATTCTTCTAATTAAACTTCTACATAATCTAGCTATAAACAAAGATTTTTTTTGGACAGGAAGGTGAAATTGAAAAGAAGGCGGAACCAGCGTCAAGAACGTTGCCAAATTTTATCGACAACTAAAACACAAAAAGGGGATAAACTCGGAGAGTGTAACTCGAAGCCGAACCTAGACCAGGCCCCAAGATACCAAAAAAAAAATTCATTTTACATTAGTTTTTCGACTAATAAAAAATAAGTAAAGTCTTAGCACCAGAAAAATATTAAAAACTGACCTGTAATTTTTTAATAGTAATAAAAGAAAAAAAATTTCTAAACAATCTTACATTTCAAAGCAAATTCATTCTAAAATTAGCAAACTAAATATACTACAAAATTAAAGCAATGCCATTTGAAGAAAATCTTTATTACACACGTTTCTTACATATTATAATATCAATGGACATAACCAAAAACAACACACTTTCATTTTACATAAAAAAAATTCAAGAAAAAAATACAATTTTAACAATAGGTTTGTGAGTCCCATGTGCATTTCTATAAACTTAATTACTCAAAGGTATAAATTTACTTTACAAACATTTCATTGTTTTAATAGTTTCTCACTAAGAATTAAAATAATTTAACACTAATTATTTGAAAAGTTTTCTATTACTAGAAGATGAATATGTACGTAAATAGAAAAAAATCCAATTTTATATATTTTATAAACTATTTTTACATTTATTTACAGTACAAAAGTGTCTAAATTACATTTACAAAAATTATCCAATTACCGTTCAAAAAATATGTCCAATTTCAGTTCATTTTATTACATAGTATATATATGTATATATAATATAGTATTTATTATATAGTATATATATGCATATTGCTTTATTTTGTAATTTTATTGAATTTATTATGTAAATGCGATTGATGTAGTTAATTTTGAAATCTATCTTTTGAATAACATGTCTTTTTAATTATAGACATGTATTGAAAAATTTAATTGTTTATAAAAAAACAAATGATTTCTAGATTAATTTCATAACATATTTTATTTTCTGAAACTCCTTTAAAAATCTATACGAAGTTTGGTTAAATTTCTCATTGTCAATTAACAATAACTAAAGAGCTTGGAAGAACGTGTTAAGTGACATTTTAATAATATTATAAGTTTCTCTCCTAGGATATGTGGAAGCATAAGGAAGTTCCACCAACTTGCTTAAAAAATTGGCAGAACAAATAAATTTTCTTTAATTTTAGACAATCATATCTTCTTATTCTTGGAAAATTGAACATTTTCAAAATGTCGTTTAACATGTTTTCCACAAAGTTCTTCAGATTAGAAACTGCAAGTCTATTGGAAAAAAAGATTTATGCAATCCAAATTTAAGAGCTTAGTGGAAAAAAAATATTAACAGAAAATTCAAAAATTTTCTAAAGAGTATGTAGAATATGTCAAGAATAGATTATGTAGATATGTAGAATATAATCAAGAAACTGCACAGTATTATTTGAAATCATAAAATAATAGATCAGATTTTCTATTTTTAGACGATTAAAAAGTAACTTGAAAATTTTAGTATCTTCAAAGTGCTTTCTAACATGTTCTTCAAGAAAGCTTTTTCAGTTCGATTTACACAAATATCATTTTATTCTGTTGACAGTTTTGCAGCTCAAACTAATGATAATCATTTAGAATATGTAAAAAAAATCAAGAAGCTACGACACCTTACTTAAAATTCTGATAGAATATATTGAATCTCCTATAATTCGACGACTATAGTCTGTTCTTAAGCCCGAAAAATTTTATATATTCAAAATGTTACTTAACATGTTTTTCTACAATGTTCTTCACTTTAGTTTGAACAATTATTGTTTTATTATGTTAAGATTTTTACAGTCCAAACTGAATAACTTAGCGGAATAGCAGAAGAACCTGTTAAAATACAATTTGAACGTATTCTTAAAATAATTTAGAATTTTAATGTCTCTAATACTCTAAAATATATTTAGCATACCCAGAAACTATGGAATTTTAGATCAAAATATATTAATATCTTACAATTTTAGCTCATTACATGTTTTTAAACATGAAAACTATAATTGATATATTTTTTTTTTAATGACTTAGCATGCTTTTTTCTCAAAGCTCTTTAAAAGGGATAGCACAATTCTCATGTTATTTTTATTGATTGTTCTTTAAAGATTTATAATTGTTTGATATGGTTGGTCTATATTAAAACCAGCATTTTTATTTACACAACATAAAAATATTTACAAAAATACAGTAAAAATTACAATGTCAAAGAAAAAAAAGAAACCAAAATTTATGCTATTATTAACAATTCCGTTCATCATGAAATATTTTTAATAAAACATAATACAAAAGTTTCCAATAAATTATTCTAGATTTTTCTACTTGATTGAATTTTTAAGTCAAATAGTCATTTAATATAAGAATTTTTTTAAAATACAGATTGCTGCTTTTAAGCGTTTATAAAGCAGTTAATGGTTAACAAAGTAAAATCATTCAAAGTATGATGAACGGAATGAGAACTGAAATATAAATGTAAATAATACAGCAATAATTTACAAAGTATAAACGTACCAGACGCTTAAAAACATAAGTAGAAATATGTATGTACATATACAATAAGTAGTTTCATCACATAGCTTGAATAACTAAAATAAGCCTTAATGTTATTCATATGTGCTATGATTTTAACATCGAAGTTAAGAGAAATTGAGATAAGTAGTTGCATGTGGAGCAAATCAGTAGTTGAGTTTCACTTCTCACGTCACATATTCACGTTTTAGAATAACTGAGCATGCGCAGTTTTGAGGTATCAGTTGCATCACGCACAATTATTCCAGATATTGTGTTCATGTATGTAAGGGGACGTGGAACAGTATTGCTAAACTTTAATATTTTTTAAGATTTCTAACTAGATTTCAATAATATTTTTCCGTAGAATATCTGCATTTTCATATCAGTCATATAGGGTAAATAACGTTTAATTTTTCCACTTTGACTGCTTCAACACCTAAAATAAATTAGATAGCAGAGTTCAATTTATTGGGAATGTCTTAGAAACACATTTTTGTGTAGCTTTTATATAATTCGAGTGCTAAATATCCAAGATGTCTGACGGAATATTTACAAGATTATTGTAATTCCCGTCTTCTCCAAATTGCGACAAAATGGTGAACTCAAACTCATATCCTTATAAGTAAGCAATGTATAAAATGTTATCAGAGAAAAAATTGTTTCTCTTAGATATTTAGAACTTTATTGCTGGGACAAGTACAAGTGTAGAAGCAACAAGACTTGTCTGTCTTATTATTTTTAGGTGCTACTGGCCATCAGAGTAGAATATAGTTTTTATCCACCCTATATTCTATCAATAATAGTAGTAGTTAAATAAGATAGAAAAAATCAAAAATTGATTTAGGAAGATATTGTATAAAAAAAAACTTCCAGTTTACTTTTCTTTATTAAAGTAATAAAAAAATATAAAATATTCTCGTAGATAGATTTCCTAAATTTTAAAAAAAGTCTTGCTTCTTATATAAAAATTAAATTCAGTTTAAATATTTTAATAAAACGTAACGAGTAGTTACATTAAATTTTAAAAAAAGGAAACATATTAACTTCAAAGCATAGTGTAGAATAACATTTGTTTTAAAAAAAAAAGTATCTCATTTGTGTTACGTTGCACACCAAAATCGTTATAACTTTTTTAAGTTCATAAGCTGTTAAGTAATTAAGAATTGTTATGTTACAACTTAGTTTGTTCATTTTTAAGAAAATCAGTTTTTGGTTTGTCAGGAGAATCGGAGTCGGGATTATTGTTGGTTGGTGTATAACCCAGAGGAATAGCCTTAGATTTTGGCTGATTATTTGCAGCCTCTATGGGCTTATCTTTTAAAGGAATAGCTCTGCTTACTTGAGAACCATCACTAGAAGCATCTGGCAAAGGAATTGCTTTACTGGGATTGGGTTCGTCGTCATCAGATTTTGCTTGCAGGGGAATGGCTTTCTTTTCATCGGCTTGGTTTTCTTTCCCTTTAATATCACTCTCAACAGGACTAGCCTTGCTCTGTTGGACAGGTTTTTCATTTTCCATAGCCTTCTTCTCTCGGGCACGCCTCTCACTTTCATCAGCTTTGGCTTCTAATTTGTCGATGCAACTTTGAACTTCCCTTAAAGCGGCTTTGCGAGCATTGCGGATATCTTCTTTTCCTTCAGTGTCAACGTCATCTAAACGAAGCATACATCTAGTTAACATTTCATCCAAGAAACGGTAATGTTTGTCTCTGCCAGTACCTGTGTAATTTTCAACACGTGTCACTAAATCTTCTACATTTTGCAAAACAACGGCGATCTGTTGCATGGATGGATTGCTGTACTTGTTTCTGCCTTTGGATTTAGATGATGTGTCCTCATCATTCATTGCATGGCTAGTGGAATCACCGTTACATTTGGCGAACTCCTTTTTGCTTTGGCTACTTGGTGAGCACTGCTCATCCTTCTCATTTTGTGAGGGAAGATTAACATTTATTTTGGTAACGTAAGTCTGCTGAGGGCAATGACCGTCAGAATGGGAACGAAATGCTGCTGAGTGTTGCTGTTGCTGTGGCCTGGGAGCATCATCGTGTGTTTCGGAATAAGATCTGAAGACGGATTTCGGAGGAACTGGATGTCTAGAATCATCGAAACTTTGTGATGATTTATGGGATTTTCTTGTTGGGAGAGTGTGGATAGCATGAGGATCCCATGTTTCTGTTGAAGGATTTATGTATGGACGAGGCTTAGAGTTAGTGTCAAATTTAGGAACTCTGTAATTGTTAAATCGCGAAGAATATTCGTCTTCTGGTTGCTCAAAGCTCTTTCTCAGGCGCTGTACTTGTGGCCCTTGCCATTCCTCGGCATATTCCTCGTCATTATTTCGCTCTTGTGAAGGAGAAGATTTTTCATTCTTGGCAAAACGAGATTTTAAATCATCCATTCTGCGTTCTACCATGATAGGTATGTGATGTACTTTGGCATCAGGTGACTCGTCATCCAAGCTCTTCTTAAAGTCTCGAGAGTTGAACCTTTTTTCGAAGTCTTCATCAAACTTTCTGGTAGGACCGCCGCCATCGAAATTCCGATCGAACTCGCGTTCTACGCGACGCAAATGAGGAATATCTCTGTCAAACTCATCTTCCCAGCGATCTGGTCGGAAGACTCGTTTAAACATTCGAGGTCTTTCAGTGAAACGATGGGTCGATGGTGACTCGTTCCAAACTTCTTTAAAAACTCTTCTAGGAAAAGTAGGACTTTTCCGATCATTGAAAAATTCATCTTCAACATCTTTGTTTCTGTTTGGAAAATCATCCTCATTTCTAATTATTCTTCTGTAAGTTTCAGGACTTGACCCAGGGGACCGAAAGTGTCTGTTTGGTGTCCACGTCATATCCTCGTAATGAGACGGCTATAAAAAAGAAGAAGGAAAAAATCAGTTAATTACTAGAGTAAAAGGCAAAATTCTAAATAGACGATTAAGTATATTTCTAACAATGAATAAGACAGAAAAAGGATTAGACTTTTAATAATGAATACGGAAGAATAACGAATCTTTATAAAATAATGAAAACGCTTATTATTTATTAAATTATTTATACTGACAACAAAAAAACTAATGAATAAGGGTTAAGCAAAATAGTCAAGTCAATCAATTATGTGTAACGATATAAGCTTATCACCCACATTCAGTATAATGAGTTGTATAAGCTCTACTATATGTATGATGTAGGATCCAAATATTTATTTTTTTTATATTAAAAAATTATATACTTTATTTAAATCTTCAGAACAAATAAAACGAAATACTTAGAGTATTAACATAATTTTATTTATTTTATTAAAAGTATTATTGAGGACTTTAATCTGCTTTTTCTCATACTTTTTCATTTTAACTAATTTACTTTTTTAATTTTTATAACCAGAATTGATAGCCGAAATACTTTTAGCTGTACGTTTATCAATGCTGATTTCCGTAGTCCTGTAATTTTGAACCCAAGTCAGAAGATAAGGGAACTCTTGTATCAAGCAACGGGACAAACTAGCCTTCGTGGTGGACTTTTAGATGGAACTTACACACATTTGTGCAGCATGGAGAGGGGGGAAAAAGAAAATCACCCATGGTTAGCCTGAAGGCAAGGTGATTCCATCTTATGATCCGTCTACCACTGAGAGAATATTTTACGTCGGCACTGTAGTCGGGAACAGAATTTGCATCGACCAGCCATCGTTGGGATTTGAACCTGGCACACCTCATTAAGAGGCGAGAGCTATATCCCCTGAGAAATCATTTTTCTCCTTATAAATTTCGTTAACTAATAAAACATTTAATAAACGATTATATTATATAAAATAACTAAATATGCTGAATATGCAATTAAGCTCTATCAAGAATGTTAGTGCACTACTTCTACACATAAAGCTATGTACCCACTTTTGATTCAGCAGTTCTCAGCTATCCAAGATCCTCAGTTTGTATATTATGAGCTATTTTATTTAATTTAAATTGAGTACATGATATTATTTTAAATTATATAAGCCACCATATGATATAACATTTGTTATAAAACAATATCGCTTCGTATTATTTCATATCAGACTGAAACCAGGTATGGTTTAATATTAGGTCTGGAATCAGGTAATATCAGTTCTTATGATGTAACACCTGATAGGAAAAAAATATCAGTTCACATAAGCTAAACGGTGGTATTATCGGTTCGCATGAGCTAAGTAGACGTTAGATACTTCGGAAACAATATCAGCTTGTATGAAAAACAGATGTAGGAAACTATGTCTGTTCATATTATATAAGCCTCCATCGAAGTGAAAACATCGTTTTTTATTCGTTAATGATTTATCAGATCATCTTATAATTTTAGAGGAAGGAAACTTAATCAACCTTAACTATATTGAAGTGATAAAACGTAAATCAAAATATTAATATTATCGCACATACTAACAGAACAATATTGCGTGTATATAATACCAGAAGTGTTTCGTTTATAACTATAAATTAGCATTACGCAATTACCTAAGTCAAGTAATCATTTATTTCTCGCTATTTTTTTATCAAAATATCATTTAGTATTGATATCCATTGCAGTGAAATTACCATTTGGATTGAATTGAAATTGTTTTCCAATGATTTTTTCCAATTTTTTTTTAATTATATAACCTATTAAACCATCAACAAAATAAAAAAATATGACATCTCTGGGTCATATTATGGAATCAAGCATATGTGTATATGTATGATGTTAGGAATAATTCGTCTATAAGAGAAGATTGGAATGAAAAATAAGTAGGTTGTCTTAGAAGAATAATTATGGATGCGTGTGCGTATGTGCCAAGCAGGGCGTGGGTAATGCAATTATGCGATCAGTTTAAAAATAAATAAAAATATAAGAAAACACCTGCGTATGTAACAAGACATTTGATGAAGGGGCGATTACAAGTATAACTCGTTATTCGTTTTATTTAATCTTGGTCTGCATGAGGTTTAGGTTTTGAAGTTCGCTGACCACAATCTATCTTGTGACAGAAAACAATGTGTTGCGTTTCTATGACAAAATAAATAATTTAAACAAATTAAATTTTGAATTTGTCAAAGATAAAATGCTACTATATATAAGGAAGCCTGAGATATTTCGTGAAGTTAAAAACAACTTCCGCATTTAGAAAATACTTAACTAAATGCTTCAGTACATGTAAATTAAGATGAGTTACTAACATGATTTATATTTTAAAATGTGCACATAAAACAAGTTTTAAACGACTCGTGGGTTTAAATCTTACAAATTGGCTTCTGCAAATAAGTTATAAACTAAGATAATATATATATAACTCTTAGGTTATAAGAATTTATAAACTAAGAATTTACAATTTCGGTGTTTATATCTGTGTTTTCAATTGTTAGAATACAGAATTTTTCTTTTGAATATCATATATTAAAACCAGAAGCTTAGTATCTCTACATGAATTAGATTAAAAAGGTACTACGGAAAAAATAATATTGCTAAATTTTTCAGAATAAAAAATTAAAAATAGATGTTTAATTTTTTTAAAAATAAAAGACTAATTCTTCTCTTAATTAACGTAAATTAGAGATAATTTCAACGTGTTAATTAGAGAAGTAAATTAAATGTATTTCATACAACAGATTGTTGTTTTACATCGATATTTCCTTATTCATGGTTTTATAACTACTTTCTGGTTGATTAAGTAAACTAATAAATCATTTTAAAAACTTTAGTTGTAGGCAAAAAAAAAATTTTTAAAAAAAAATTGGAGCAAATGAAAAAATATTATGGATTAAGCAGTAAGAATTTTGATTGATGATATGGTCTTCGTTAACTTCATGTTTCAGTAATCAATACTGAAATGAAGAGTAGGAAAAAAATATATGATATTGTTGAAAAATGATCAATATAATTCACTTTCATGCTGAGAAAATATCACAATAAAATATTTGAAAAAATAATGCTAAAATTATTTTTATGAGTTTTACATTTCAATCTTATGAATAATTAAGTATTTAAAAAATGGCCGAAATTATGTTTGCTAGTTATAAAAAGCGCAAAACATATATTTTTCTTTAAAAAAATATGACAAGTGACTTGAGAAATTAAAGCTAACTTATGTTTTCAGGAAATTAAAAAACTTCTTACAATGATATTTTAGTTTCCAAATAAAAATACTTTTTTAAAAGCTAATGTTTGGAAAATATTTTAACTACAATTTATCATAAAAAATAAATACAAATAAAATGTAAGCACTTTGAATTAAAAAATAGAATTCGCATAATATGTTAAGCGAATGAAAATATATCTAACGCAGCGATTTAAAATTTAAACCCTTATACAAATTTGTATTATAATAATTAATAAATTCAATATCATGAATTTATTGTTTATAAATTTACCATCACTAAAGTAAATGCTTTATCAAATTTATTTTTAAATTTATTATTATTATAAATTTATTATATTATTATTTATTATTTCAACGGTTCAATTAAGAGAAATGCAATATAATATTATCATTGGAAAAAAGTAGATATTTATAATTTTCTAGAATTGTCTTTTACTGATTGGACATTTTACTGATATTTTTCAGTTTCTTTTTATGTGGAAACCGTGTGGTGTTTCTTTAAAAAATAATCATAGAGATGGTTTTGACTTCTTTATGAGCATTTTATTTTTCTTTCGAATTATTTTGTAAGGAATAAAATTTAAGTAAATCCCTCTTGACAAGCTCAATGGAATACGGTTTGTTTTTAAAGTTAAGTGTCTGCTGGGTGACTTGGGGTGAAAAAATATACTTTTTGACCAAATGAATAATGAAATCCACTTTGAGTGGATTTCATTATCAAATCAAGTTAGTTGCCCACAATAATTTTCTGTGATTACTTGTCACTTGTTGCATTCTTTTGAAATCTCACCAGACTAACTATTTTTTCTTTAATTTTGTTTTTATCAGTTGAATGTAAATGATATAAAGCATAAACATGATATATTTAACTTGTAACGAAGGGAAAACTTAAAACTTCGATGCAATTAAATACTGAAACTTATGGTTGTAGTACCGTAAATCGTAATGTAGTAGCGTGATCATTTTTTTGAAGAAAAGTTGAGAAAAAAAATATAAAATAACCATTTAACAAAATTGTTGCTCATTTACTTTCTAAACAAATTAAATGTAAATTTTAACCGAAGAAGTATTACCAATATGATTAAATATTAAAAAAAAACAAGGAAATTAGGAAGGGAATGTTCTAGTTACAAAGTTTATAGTAAGATTATGTGTTAGAAAATTGTTCAATAATTTTTAATTAATTTATTAATCAAAATTATAATTAATCATTAATTAATTATTAATTATAATTAATAATTAATTAATCAAAAATTAAAATGCATAACTTTATGATTCTGCAAAAAGGTAAAAATTCAAAGTGTCGCAAATCTTGCGTTATTTGGTGCGGTATTTTCTTAATTTTACCTTCATAATGTGTGCTAATACAAGATTCTAAATAATACATTTCATTTGTTAATTTTTAAAAATTGATGTAGATTATTTTAAAGCCTTTTTAGTCGTTTCGCTATGAATAGATTCATTCTTTCGTTTAAAAAATCTAAAAAATATAACTAAACTTTAAGAAACGGTATCAAAATAACAGAGTATTTAAGAATGAAATAATATTTTTAAATCCTTAGGACTAGATGCTCTAACTGGTTTTGTAGTCATGTTCCTTGAAATTAAAAATACCTTACAATAACATATAGGTTTCCTAGGCCTAATAAGAAACCAAAGTTTGGAAAAGATTTAACTACAATTTATCACCAAACAAATAGAATAAATTTTAAAATTAGATTCTCAAACTATTTTAAGTGAATTAAAATGTATAAAACGCAGCTATTTTAAAATTGAAACAATTATACAAATTTGCAATATAGTTAATAAATTTATAATGATGTGATTTTTATAGTTATATTGAAGAAATGAAAGAAGAAGAAGAAAGAAATGAAATATAATATTTTCATCGAAAAAAAAGTATATATTTATTAATAACTTTTATAAGCTTTGTAACTATGTAAACTATCATAATATTTATTAAAAACATTGAGAATTTTCTTTAAATGTCTCTTAACATTTTACAGTATTTTTCAATTTCTTTTTATGTAAAAACCGCGAGTTTCTTCTTCAAAAAATATCGTTGGAGTGGTTTCAATTTATTTTTTATTTAGTATTTTATTTTTATTTTATTTAGAGAGCACACATTTAATGATCCGTTTTTGAATGTATTTAAAATAAACATTAATAACATGAAAGAAAAACTAAATTCACGAAAAATAAAGTTTTAGAAAATCATCAATCAATTACAGTACCCTCATATTTAAAACTACGTAATGACTGCATTTATAAATTAATTTTATTTAATAATAGTAAATATTATTTTAGTTTTTGCTATAAATATATAATATTATTATCGCTATAACTCTATCACGTGTAGAGGTAAAGTAATTAATCACATTTCCATATGTCTGAATTGTTATGAACACGAAGCAAATAATGAATAAAAAGATTTTGGAAACCTTCCAAAATTCAAACACAATGAGCTTAAATCTAATATTACACAAAACCTTTGTCGCACATACCAGGTAATAAATTATTAGTGTTTAAAAACAACTTACAATTATCAATAAATGCGGTGGTAAATTTAAAAGCTTTACGGAGAAGGAAAAAGCTAAATAAAGTGCCTAATGTTTCAAAGAAAAGCATTTGGATAACATCAAAAGAGTTTCTTAGAAGAACTTAATAATGCAACTACTTTCAAAATTTCTTATAAAACAGATTCTTTCCAAGAAATCTTCTTTGAAGTATTCGGCACTTATGTCGTTTCTTTGATAGTTATGTTTACCATCCCTCCCATTAAAGTATCTTAATATTTCCTTCAAAGAAAAAGTATTGTTACTTTTATTATCATACTTATCACATATTGGAATAAAGAAAAAATTAAATTATCAAGACCAGTAAAATAGCGTTTCGCATAATATTTTATTTCTCTTATACTCCGAGAAAAAAATCCTGGTATAGTTACCGCCTTGTAAGGTAACGGCATTTCTGGAAAAATATATATATATATATAATTCTGGTAATAAAAACCAAAATATATGGTGTTTTAGCTACTCACATGGTGATTTTCTAGGTTTACATGATAACGATTTACCGAAAATTCTAGTTTTTATTGCCACACATTTAGAGAAAGATACAAAAGTGAAAAATAAATTTTACCGAATAAATGGTTTTAACGCGTAAAATTACAAATTTTAACATAATTACAAGATTTTATAACATTTTATAAAACCATATTTTATTGTTAATTTTACTAAAATCATTACCAACGCACTTCAGTAAAAATTACCAAGCTTTTCAATGTTACCATAGAGTCAGAAACATGGTAATATTTTATCACATTCTGGTAGTTTTGGCCATACTTTCTTTCCCATGTTTTGGGGATACATGATTTTAAAGTGCATTATTACAATGCATGAAAATTTCAAGTCAGCTTGTGAACATTTAATAAGGATACCATCAATCTAAATTTAAGACAAAGCCCTAACTAAATCACTCGCCATCACTAATTATTTCATTTTCCTTGATGTTAGAAGAATAAAATTTGGATCATGCGTTCTTTAATAGATAAATCGAAAAACTAAAAAATTCATTTCGTTATCTTGTAACTATCTGAGTTATTAAGGGTAGTTTAACCTAATTGACAACAATACTACATAATACGTTTATAACAAGATAGGAGTCCCAAATTTAGATCACGTGTTCTTTATGAAATAAATAGAAGAACAAATTAAGTTTCATTTCTATATTTGTAATTATTGGAATAATTTGGTGGAATTAACAGTAAGTAATGCTAAAAAACACATTTTAACTAAGTAATTTAGTTCATTCATAGTTTAACTTAGTTCCTGTTGAATCTTTAAATTCATCAGAACGATTTCATACATTTGAGTTTGTAAGCTTTTAGAATAGTCCAATTTCATTCAAAATAATTCAAAAATAATTATTTATTTAAAATAAGGTTAAGTAAAGACATATAATTTCTTTCAGCACACTAGCTAAAACTTAAGGTGCTCCTAGGTGCTAGAATGTAACAAACACTTCGGAAAAAAGTACAAATCAGTTCAACTGATCAGTATAAAAGAATACCGTATATTGTCAAATTGTTTCATCAGAAGAAACTAATGGATGCTTTTTAAAGGAACACTGATAAAATTAAAAGAAAAATGATTATAATGTATATTAGAAGAATGCATTGCATTCATAATAACAATGTCTTTTAATAACAATTTAATTATTTAAAACGATAATTTGTTCAGATACACGTTGGTTTAGATACGGAACAATTTTTATTAATTAAGAAACTCGTAATAAGTTCCTATGTCAAAAACAAACTGATGTAAGTGTTAACTTCAACTGCGCAGTAAAAATCCTAAGGACACTAATGGACGTATTTTACAACAAAAGTGTTAAAAAATTCTTAAAAGAATGTTTGCATTGCATATTAGGATAGTGTATTAAGAGGATAATATATACGTTGTAATAATGATTTGGTCATTTAAAACGAGAACTTTGATGGAATACATTTAGGTATAGTACGTTTTGGTATAAAAAGCTGAAGACACTGCTGTTGAGTGCCACAAAAACTTAGCGAAAACATTGATCTAAGTTCAAACGAATCTGTTAGCAGTTTTCCAAAAGAATGCTGTAAACTCCCACATTTTCTCATTGAAAAGAAGAAGAAAAAAAAAACTAATGGATGTTTTTTAAAACATAAATGATTTAAGTCACGAGCAACGCGATTGTATAGTATTCTTTATGATATATTGAGAAATATAAACATATAAACTTACTCAGCAATATTTTGACTAATTAAAACGAGGCTTAGCCGGAAAAAAGAAACAAAAAATGCTTTTTTATATACAGCAAACTTGCGAGAGCTTAAGACGCTCTTAAGAAGTGCCACAGACACTCGAAATAAATTGATCTAAGTGCAAACGTACTAGATCTAAGTGCAAACGTACTATATCTGAAAGAATGCAGTAAAAATCCACACTGCCTCATCGAAAAGAAGGAAAAAGTAATGGACGTTCTTTATGAGATAAATGATGAAAGTCAAGAAGAACAAAGCGATTGTTTCGTAAATTAGGAGGATAAAATTGAAACATATAAATTTATGTACTAGTATGTAAAACGTACTAGTGAGCAGTTAAGAAATTTGCATGGAGAGGAACACCATGAAAATCTCCCATGATTAGTCTGACGGATCATGGTAACCCATGATCCATCTACCACTGAGGATGTTTTACATTAACACTGTAGTCGGTGCGAGCTGGGGGTGGAATTCGTATCGACCAGTCATTGCTGGGATTCGAACCCGGTCACCTCATTGGGCGGCGAATGTTTTATCCCCAGAGCCACCACGGCACAGCATGTTGTAATTTTATTTATTTTATAACCGGTGTTAAACAGTCGACTGAATTCTGATTTTACGACTTCCAATGTTCAACTCCGTCGCCTTGTACTTTTGAATCTAATCAAGAAGACAAGGAAACTCCTGGATCAAGTATTGGAAGATATTTTGTCTTCGTGGAGGACTTGTTGATAAAACTAACCCGCATTTGATTTACATTAAGAGGAAAACTACGAAATCCTCCCTTGTTAAGCCTAACAGCAAGAAGACTCTAACCCATGATCCGTCTACCAACGCGCGCATATACATCAGCACTGTGGTCGGTGCGAGCCGAGTGTGGAATTCGAATTCAGTCGAATCACTGGGATTTAGAGCTCGGTTCACCTTTCCTCTGAGCCACCACGGCTCAGCAGATTGTAATTATAATAACTACGTTGTAGAATTAATTTAATTATTCTAAACATGTCCTCCACACTTGCTGAAACTTAAAACGCTCCTGTTTAGTGTCAAAAAACAATGATGAGAGTGCAAACGTACTAGTGAGCAGTTAAATCTGAAAGAATGCTGTTAATTCCCACATTGCCTCATCAAAATAAACTAATAGACGTTCTTTATGGCGAAAAAAGATAAAAGTCAAGAAGAACAAATCTGTATTTATTAGTGAAACACCAACATGCAAATTCCTAACAGTAGCATAATCACTTTTTTTTCCTCAATTGGAGTTTGCCTATGAATGATGCAAATGGAATGTGGTCGAACAAAAGATGAAATTGCTTAAAACGGAAGTCATAAAGACGGAACGGATTTTTATGATCCCGAGGTGAAAATATGCCGCACAAATAGCCGATAAAATGGATCATAAAAGAGAAAATGGCACGTGGTCTTTGAAGGATACTTAAAGGATCTAAAGCAAGGAAAATGATCTTCAAAAAAAAAAAAAAAACTTGAATGGCGGGTTATCCATTGTCGAAAAATCGACATTCAGCATTGAATTTAATGTCAGGCTCTTGGAAATTAAATCTAAATTTGAAGGACGCATGTGTTGTATTTAATTACCAGACAACATTTATGGTCTTAAATGTATTTGTCTTTTTTTTTAATTGAATGTTAAAGAATGTTTTTTACTTCGCTTTTGCCTAAAAAGGGTGTTATTTATTTTTTTTTTTTATTTTTTAGCGATATTTTAAGAATTAGAAATCACACCTTCAAACAAGAATGTAATCTTAAATGAATTTTTTTTTAATTGAATGTTAAAGAATGTTTTTTACTTCGCTTTTGTCTAAAAAGGTGTTATTTTTTTTTTTTTTTTTTTTTTGGTTTGTTAGAGATATTTTAAAACGTAGAAATCACATCTTCACACAAGAAAAGAAAACTTTTCCTGGAAATTTTTAATGCCATAAATTTGCATGCTATAAACTATTAAACTAAACTGCCATGATTCTATACATACTTGTTAAAATAGTTTAAAGCCCAAGAAAATTTAAAGCTTCCAAAAGGAAATTAAATACATTTCCCTTGGCAGAAACCTTCCAGCCTGCCAGGGCATTGCAGATTACAGTGGGAAGCAATTTTATTCTCTGTTCCATGGCATTGAATATTTTCATGTTGCTGATTTTAAATCTGCAATTGGTTTCTGTTCTATTAAAATTACATTTTTAGTCTATTTTTTGTCAAAATGTACAAGTTTAAGAACGCAATATATAACATGTTGCGACAAACTTCCAGGCGGGTTAAGACACATCATTACCATTAAAACTGCATAGCAACCTAAACCCGGAAATGTCATCTAGGGGCGTTTTCATATTATGAACTGTTTCCTCGTGTGCTTCTGAACGGGAAATAATAGGCAAGCGCCCCTAGCTGAGTACGATCATCTCTCCAAGGATGGGTTCCTAAGCAATTTTAACCCTGATAAAATCCCATAAATCCACCTAGAAATTTGTCGTAACATTTATTCGACTTCCTGTTATAAATAACGTTTTTAAACTTGTACCTTTCGACAAAAAATGAACTGAAAATGGCATTTTAAAAAAAAATCTGTAGCTTTAAGAGCTAAACTAGTATTAGATTTGAAATCCCAATACCCAAATTAGGCAAAATCAAGTATTTGTATAAATGCAAGCAAAAATTTATTCTCCTTTGTTAAATAGAGCATCTGCCAATTTTTTTTATTTTTATCTCAGCTTATAATTAAAAAATTATCATACACCTGATAATTATTTTTCATATTATGTTTAAATAACAAACCTAAAATATTACGGAGGAACAAAAAAATCATTTCCAATTCTTAAAGTCACTCACTCACTATTTATTTTAGATACTTAACAAAATTTGTTTGCCAATCTGCAGACATAAGCAACCGAAAAGTGATAACTTTCGAAAATTCCAAATAATGTTTTTCAATTAACCAGAATTTTGAAAAATATAACATTCAGAAAACAAGAAAAAATTTAAATGAATTCTTAATTTCCAAAAACTAGTTGCTTGCAAATACACAGCATAAGCTTATTGAATTTTTTAAATTTCAATCATTTCATTCATTTAAAAGAGAGTACAAAAATTTTTAACTATAGTAACAATTTAATTAAAACGATTTGTGTTTTATTTTTATTTACTTTATATGCGCTTATACTCTGTCTTAATGTATTAAGCTCTCAGACAAATTTGAAGTTATGAAAATTGAACTGTATATTCTGCTATTATGAACGTGGGTTAGAATCCCCTTGCCGTCGAGCTAACAGTGGAAGGTTTTCGTGCTTTCTTCCAAAAAACACAAGTACGGGTATGTTCCATAAAAAATTCTTCCACGATGGCAAATTTCTCCCAATACTTGATCCAGGAGATGCTTTACCTGGGGTCGAAATTAGAAGACTACGGAGTTTAAAACTGCTAGTCTCAAAACTCAAGTTGTAAGCTCAAAATTGGGTAAACTGTTCAACGACGTTTATAAAATTATAAAATAACCCACACCGACTAACGTTTTGATTGAAGAATAAACAAGAAAATTTAATAAATAAACAAAAAAAATTTTTAAAAATTTAAAAAAAGCTTAGTCATAGATATTTTACGGTTTTAAACATTTCCATTTTCGACTAATAGGGCGTTTTAAAACTCATACTGTTAGATCGGTCATACTGTGACAAAGCAATTAGGATTTTATCAAGCATATCAGAGCCTTCAGATGTACATTTTTGTATTTTGAAAGTAAATTTTTCGTAACTTTCTTATATTATATAAAAATGAAAAAAATAAATTAAGGCGATCACAAGTTATCCATTGGTAATAAACTCATAACTCATTGGTAATAAACTTTGCTATGACATAACAAAATTAAAAGTGAAAAAAAAAAGAGTTCTAAAAAAATTATCATACAGAAGCGGTCACCATAGCAACGTATGCAATGACGACGCATGCGCACTGTTTGCTATTACTCTTGAACACTGTTGAAAAGTGTAATGACGTCCAGATAAGGTGCGCACGCCATCAAACCCGCAAATATATGACATTCACTTATCTAAATATATATACAATCACTAAGAATAAAATATATTTAAATATACGTTGTCACAGCGAAGTAAATTTAGCATTATTTTATACTTCATAGGAATTTTAACTAAGTTTGAAAATGCCATGAGCATTATAATAAGCTATCCTGGCGGAATCTTCAGAGTAGACCTTGGCCCACTGTGGCTTGACGCACTCAACATGATGATAATAATAATATGACTTAAAAAGTCTAAAATATATTAATTAAATAATTACAAATAAATAACCCATACATAAATCTGGCTAACATTTTTGCGAAAGGATAAACAAGAAGAAAATGTAATAACAAAAAGGACATGAATACTTACACGAAATACCTTATTTTATTCATTTATACTCAACAAGTCTGTCTTTTCAACGTGTATTTATTACTTAGTGTTATTTTAATTAATTCCACAAATATATCACATTCACTTATCTAAATATATCTACAACTATTAAGAATAAAATATCTTGTTGTCATCGCGTAGTAAGTTTGGGTATTATTTTACAGTTTAAAGTAGTTTTAACCACGCTTAAAAATGCCATGAACATAAAAAAGAAGCGCAATCAGCCAATTTTTTTCACATTTTTTCCTATGTAATAGGCTGATGCGGAGCCAAAAATGCGAACTCACTATTGTCAGTGATAGATATTCGTCGTTTATCCTTGCGTAATACATTGCGACAACATTCTTTCCTTTAATTATCTCCACCCGAGTTATCCTGCCATTAGACATTTTTTTCTCTCTATAAAGTTCGTGGATCTGAAACAACAGTCTGAAGACACAATTAGCAAATAAAAGTAATTTCAATATCTAAAAGAACTTGTTTTAAAAATTAAGGAAAAGAAGAATCGGATTTGTGTAAAAAAAAAAAATTGTTTAATGTTTCGATATGGAAAATTCTGCATTGACTTACCCTATAAGAAATATGTTAAAGTTATCTTTCAAATCTTGCACTTCATAAATCAGTGCTGTAATATAAAGTGTTATCCAAAATGCTTTCACTTCAAAAAAAAAAAAAAAAAAAATAGCATTCTAAATTGAAAAAACTTACGCATCTTTTAAGGATAATAATAATACTGACAAAACAATCTTTTTTAGCAAAAGATTTCAAGTTAGCAGATTTCTTTTCTTTTTTAAAATTTCTTCGTTAACTGAACAAAATAGGATTCTAAATATTAAAAAAAAATCTTCTAAATAAATCTTAATCTTTTTTTTCTAGGTTTATGATTTATATTGAGAAAACGATTTTGTTTTGTTTGTAATTCTAGTTTTCAGATTAATTTTATTAGTCAAAAATCTCCTTTTAAAATAAAAAGTACACTATTTTTTAATCTCGTGATTAATATTAAACAAGCGATTTTTTTTTAGATTCATTTTCAGGTTATTCGTTATTTCTATTCTTAACTATCCGTAACTATCGTTATTTTTTTAAATATAGTATTTCAAACTCTGCACATTAAACTATCACTAAAAACTAATTTTGTATCCGAAATATTTTGATGTACTTTCGCGCGTTAAAAAATATAGTTTGAAATACAATAAAAGAAGTCTTCTTTATAATGCATGTCCAATAAATGGCATACATGTTCAATAAACGATTTATTAGCCAAGGATATGCATTTTCATATTCATTTAATTTTCTTCAATTTTAATTTTTTTTTTTTTTTTGCTCAAATTTAAACACATCATTAAATTGAATTTAAAACCGGCAACAAATTATCTTACTCCTACAGATAATAATTTGGGTAGAATTTGAAAACTAGTGTCCGCGTATTACTCCTGGAATATATTGAAGCAGAATTTTCATATACTTTTGCATTTGTCACAACTTTTTAAAAACAATTATTTTATTTTTACTCTTAGATTATTTACAAATCTTTTAAAATCTCGAAACCATTGGTTGCTACATTACGGTTCCGTTTAACGTACAAAACATGAAATTTTATGATATATTTTATGAATCAAAACTGACTGAAATTTACTTTTTGGAAATTTACTTTAACTCACAGAATAAGATATTAAACAACATAATATATGTTGTTGTCTAAATATTTTATGCAAACATATTCTCTTTTTATGTATTATTAATATAAGTTGTATCTTTATTTACAATATTAACTATATCAAAAATGAAACTTTTAAATTATCTCACTAAATGAGACAGATATCAAATTAATTATACTCAATAATTTATACTGTAAACAATAAAAGCAATTTTACAAATTTGAATTGAATTTTGTCTCCTATTCAATATAATGAGCTTCATACTTTATTTTTTATGAAATTTAATACAGTAAGTTAAATCAAAAAGCTAAATATCTAAATTCTGAAATTGCCTTTAATTTCAGTAAGGGAATTAATAAAATCAAATGGATATTTCCAACTGACAGGACGCTGGACTCACGTTCGTGAGAACCAGAATTCAAATCTAGCCGGCCGAAATATCCCCGTGTAGTAACTGGTGACTGGTGCACGTTAAATTTATGGGGTGACAAAATCCCCCATGTTCCACATAACAAATTATACCTCCGGGAGTACTGAAGGGGAGATTGATTGTTCTCTAGTTCATTTAAAGAAAACTCTGAGGATGATTGAATGGATATATGAAATAGTCCACTGTATAAACGGGTGTGACATATTTGTGTAGCAGAAACAGATGGCGCCACTGGAAAACAAGAACAATTGCTCACCTTGCCTTAATGGCCTGCGACAACAAGAACAACAAAATCGTCCAAATTTATTTTTTCTTTAATATAAACAGCTTCATTATTAGTATTTTCTCCTTTATTTTAGCAATTGGAATAAAAAAGTAAATCTCAATTCTCTTATTACAATTAAAACTAATTGAGAAACTAAAATCAACCAACCGTACTCAATATTTCAAACTGTTAACATTTGCTCAAATCTAGCAAATTCGGAAGACATTCAGTTTTAGGTTGTTTTTATTAGAAAAAGTAGCATAATTTTGAAAAAAATTTCTTGAATAAGCTGTATTAAAATCTGAAAAAAAAAAAAAAAAAAAAAAAAAACAAGTAAAGAAGCTCAATTCTCAAATTATCCTCATAAGTATAGAAAAACTAAAATATATATTTAAAAAAATCTTTCAAAATATTTGAATTCTAAACAATAAATTAAACTTCCCTAATTTCAAAGACAATTAGTTTTGCCTTCCATTTAATATTATAAACTAAATTATTATTAATATTTTGCTTTTAATTTAGTAAGTTGAATTGAAAACGTAAATAATGTAACGCTCTCAATATGTCCATTATTCTTATACAGATTAAGATACTAATATCATATAAAGTGTCCTCGGATATTTTTAGCTATAAATAAAAAGGGATATAAAATAAATCGGAAGGACATTTATTTTTATCGACTTTTAAAAGCGATAAAATTGCAGCATTTTAAATACTAAAGAAACGCGCATCAGCATCAGGCTACCTGTGTTTCTGGAAACGATTCAATAATCTATTTACATTTCATTTATTAAACCTGGAAGTGCAAATGTTTACACAAAATTTTAATTTCCGCATTCTTTCCCATTTGTATTATTTTTAACTTTATTATTATTTATTTATTTATTTATTGAAAAGCGTTTTGTGAATTACTCAAATTGGTTAAATCGAGTATTAAGAGGTTGCAACAAAACTGGAAATGTCGAGATTTTCTGAAATTATTTTACAAAGCTAAGTCCACATTTTTTAATTTGACAAATAGATATAAATATTATATAGGAAAGAAAGATCGTTTGAAAGCCTGTCGATGAAATTCGATAAGTGTACTTTAAGAAATAAAAAACTCTAATGTGTTTGAATTAAAGGAAAAAGATATAACTTTGAAAGTTTAAAGCAATTTAAGAAGTTGAAATACGTAAACTTTTAAAACGATTAAAAGAAGATTTGTTTAGGTTAAAATCATTTGAAAACGTTAAAGAATTGGCTCAAGTATTTTGAATAACTAAATATAACTAAAATAATAATGAAAATAATTTCGCACAAAATGAATTGAGCAAGTTTTGAAATTACTGATTGAACCAAAATTTTAAATAGAAATTTTATTTTTGAAGTTATCAATTCATTGCTTGACAGTAAACTTATTAATAAATTTATAGATTTATTTAATATAAATTTTTTTTTAATTAATTACCAATTTACCTTGCTAATTTAAGAAATTAAGTAACTAGTAAATCAATGCTAATTTTAAAATTTCAAAATTTCGAACACTTGTTTAAGTTTAATTTTTTATTAACTTCTCATAATATGATAACTCCGATGACATAAAATATATGTGGTAATAAAATACTAACTTAAAAATAACAAAATAAACAAAATAAAATACTTGGTTAAAAATGGGAAAAAATCATCATCTAGCGAAATCAGAGGTAAGAAAAGGTAAAATGAGTTTTTAAAGATATTTCTTTCCTTTCAATATAAAGTTTCAGATTTAAAACATATTTTAAAATTTAAAAAAATTGCATTTTGTATTGTTATATTTAGTTCTTTGTATTGTTATATGTATTGTTATATGTTTTGTATTGTTATATGTTTTGTATTGTTATATATGGTTATACGAGCGCCCTTAAAAGTTACACGTGCAGGTTTCAGAGTATCTCGTACCCTATTGCTTGAAACTTAACAAATAGCGTTATTCAGTTTTTAAATTGTTTTTCATTTATAATAAGTTAATAAATTTACATTAATAAGAGAAATGTTTAAAAAAAAGTTTATAAGCAATCAAAATTCGTGCATATGAAAACACTAATAAAGTAAACATATCCACCATCTTTAATTACAACACTAAAACACAAAGCTTACTTTATCTGCGTACATTTCGAAAAAAATACGTTGATGTGGTTATAGCATGTAATTGTTTTTTTAAATTTTAAGCCTTACTCTCGAGTTTTATTGTCCTTTGTTTCGCAAATACACATTTGTAGTTAGTATATCAAGTGTCACGGATTCATTTGAAACATCTGTTCTCCATTTGCATGCAGTTACTTAAACTTCTCGGTAAGTAATTTTCGATTGTTGTCCGATGCGACTTTTTATTAAATATTAAATCCTTTAAAAACAGATGCCTGCTACAAGATCTGGATGTGAGATTAGCAATTGAAAGCGAAATGAATTAAGCACGTATTTCAACAATATTTAGGGCAGAAAAATTACCATTGGCGCCTATTACTAATTCAATGATTTGAGTAATTCGCTAAAAGTTATTTAACATGATTTAAAACTTAAAAATCCTGCAAAAAGAAACTTTTTTATTGTTACATGCCAGAAATTAATTCCTCGCATACATTGCGGCGAAAAAAAAGAGACTTAGAGGTGCGTGGGTTGCGTCATACCCCAATTTTTCAAAATAAACTGATATTTCCTTTTATAAAACATTTAATCAAGTGTCAGCCTGTTCAAAAATTAAAAATTCAGATAAAAGAAAGTACAAAGTCAAATACTAAATGCAAAAGGGAATTCTTGCTTCACAAATTAGAAACATTATCTATATATATATTTCTCTTACACGGCACCCAAAAAAAAGCCTCATTACAACTTCCCGAATGGCAACGCTAGAAAATCGACCAATGATTGCATCTGAAAATGTCACATGCCACATCTAGCTGAGGTGGCTCAACATATAGCGCTTTTAAAAACGGAAACATTAACCAGAGTGAGCATTATCAGGTAGTTCAATTCAGCTGCGGCAAATATAAAAATAAACAACTTAAAAAATAAAAATGCTGTTGCCAGCCATAGAATTTTTTGAAAGTTAACTTAGCAACATAAATCAAAATTATGATACCTGAGCGCTTGACGTAACAAATTCTTCAATTCTATAAGTGTTGTATCGCCAAATGCCCAAATTAATAATTGCAATTTCAAATTATTATAGAAATGTACAGGTTTAGAATTTTCTACAGTTTTCGGAACTTCAGTATTCAAAAAAGTATACAAAAGCTAGACGTTAAGAACGTATCCAATGAGCGAGCAAAGCGAGCATTGGATTGCGAAGCAATCCGAAATGAACTGCAGCGAGCAAGGGGCAAAGCCTCCTAGTACTTTTTATTAGCTTTAATACATTAAACTTTTTATGTATCACAATTCATAGCAAATCAAACTACAGCTTCATGCCTCGCATTAAAGATATGTTTTAAAAGAATAATAACAACTTTTAAATTCATTTAAACGAAACCATTGAATATATTTCAGAACAGTTAATTTTATTTCGAGTCATTTCCTCCCCAAACTCATGAGCAATTTTTTTTTATATAAAATAATATCTGACTTTCTTAAGATAACTTATTAATTAAATTTCAATACCTTTCATAAACAAGAAATAAAAACAATTCTTTCGACTTGAAAGAAATATTCGTATTACTAACACAGAAACTTCAGGAACAGAATTCAATAATTTAGAAATGCATTATATCAATATAAAATTAACTTCAAAAAATTCCAAACCTTGCTTAACTCAAATTGCAAATTGTAAATTAAACTTTTGTTATTTTAATGAACAATAAAACCTACTTTTGAAATGCAGGAAATGTGTTTGAAATAACACAAGAAAAAGATATTCCCCGAACTATTCTTCTTCGCATTCAAGATATGTTCACCAAATAAATTACAAAACATGTTATTTATTGTTCGTTCCAAAAAAACAATCTATGTTCTGCTTGAGGGGCATAGCGTGAAAAAAAAAAAAAGGTCAAATAAAATAAAAGATTAAGAATGGAGTTGCATAATACTGACCACTGGCTCTTTTGTGGTCGTGTGAAAATTTCATTTTCAATTCATTTTATAGGGTGGTGGAGCATGACCTGTTAGAATGAAGAAAAGTGAAACTGGTTTTACTTTTAGAAAGTTGTTTATGTTCATTAAAACTGCGTTGTTTCCACCAGTTCCTTAAGTATAGGCAGTGATATATAAAAATAATAGAAAGGGATATTACGGGTATAAAGATCAAACCATAATTAGAAATCTATGTTTAGTACTTCCTGATATTGCTTTTACCTTTAAAACAATATAATTATAATTGCAATGTTAAAAATTTTGGTTCGGATTAGGCCGTAATATTGTTCAATAATACAACACTACAACCACTATATGGTGCTAAGTTGAACTATAAGTTGTATTTCTTAAACTTGATTAACAATACTACGTTTCAATGAAATTAACAACTTTCTAAAAGTAAAACCAATTTCACCTTTTTTCATTCGAACAGTATAATTTAACACTTTATTTGGAAATTTACATGATATTGTGATTTAACGGATATAATGGTCAACCAATTTTCTGAGACTGTATTTATGAAATCTCGATTTTTTTTACCTGATACTGCTTAACGTTTTGAAATAAAAATAGCTTATGCGGTACAATTATAATAAATTTTTAAAAATAATAATAAATTTTTTATCTTTAAACTGTTTGTGTTAGAAATCCTTCCTTTCCCTTTTTACAATAGTAAAGTTTGCTCTGAACAAAATAAAAATCAAAAAACTTTGATCCGATCAAAAACTTTTATGAATTTTTTAAAAAATTAGCTATATTTTTTTAACTGTATTTAAAAGAAAACCATTCAAAACACTAATTACGTTTATAGTAACACAGCAAAAAACACTTTTTTAATCAAAATATTACATCATTATTTGATGAAAAATATCTTTAACTGAATTTTTAACAGCAAAGATACCACAAAATTAACCACAAAATACCACGATTTTTAACTTTTGAAATCAAAAGTTCAATTTTAAATCAATTATAATTTTGTACATTTTGAAATTTTGTACATTTTCCGAATAGTCAATTGTTTTGCAACTTCAATAAGACTTTCAATTGCCTTGCGCCCTTCTTTTGTGTTTAATGATCAAATTTTCAAAACGATTAATTTTTTAAAACAAAAGAATTGCCCTGATTCAAAACAATGCTAAATTTTATGAAAATGACTAAAAAATAAATTTTAAAATTTTTATTGAGTTTTAAAATTAAATATAACAAATAACTAAAAAAAAATATTTCTTTTAAGAATGTACACAGATAAGATTGTTTATAAATGTTGTTTAAAATTTTGCTAAAAATTGTTTATAAACAGAAGAAATTGCCTTTTTGTTTACAGCAAACACTGAATCCAAATCATAATAAAGATTTTCCTCTTCAAATTGACTAATTGAAAATCACTTCCTCAAAAACCCATCGATTAAAAAAAAAACAATCATATTGAAAAAATTTTTTAAAAAAATTAAGAATCCTAGTACTTTGTCATATTAAAAAATAAAGATAAAATAATATGACAGTGTAATGTTTAAAGAACCAAACCTAATAAACAAATCATCAGCTAATAGAGAAATTCACATCAAAATATCAATGGTTTTAAAAATGATAATATTTAGGAGTTTGATTACATTTAAATGTAAATTAAATCTGAAGCAAAGCATTAAATTAAAACTGCGAGTAAACGTGAAATTAGTTGCAAACGGGTACAGTTAAATGCTATTTAAAAATAAATTTAATTAAAAATCTGATATTTAAGACGTTCCAAACTTTTAACGTAACAGAATCTAAGCATCAGAATTAGTAAACAATAGTATTAAAAAAAGGATTACATTTTAATCAATAATCATTTTCATTGATTCTTTGATTACAAAGAGCAAAAAGATTAAGTAAAAATCTTTTTTGACTTTTGAAATTAAAAACTATTAAAATTTCATAACAATAAGCATTTAATTCCTTTCGAACTATTAATAATAATGTAAAAAATGATAAATAATGATAAATAATAAAAAATTATAAATAATAAAAAATGATAATACTATTTGTTACAAGCTTCATGTTTCTTTAGGAATATTTTTAATTCTAAAAAAATATTTCGTGAAGCAAAAATACCTATATTATAACAAGTTACCTTATTAATGAAAATAAAAGCTCTTAAAGGAGTAATAATGACTATGACTTTGAATTAAAAACATACATTATTAATAAAATATAACTCTCACTTTATATGAGCGGTGCCATCCGGGTCCAACTGTTTGAGCTGTTTCATAAAACATTTCAACTAAAAATAAATATCACAATCCAAAAAATATATTTATTTTTTTAGTTTTTCACAATAAAAACTCTAATATAATCCACAAAAAACGTTTGTAATTATCCCAGTTTATTCCATACAGCTTTTGCTCAATACATATCGCAAATAAAATCAGAAACTTCTTAAAACTTTTTAAATCTGAAACTTTCCTACTACGAGAAAAACTTTAGAATGAGACTGGTTGCAAGTTACCTAAGGTTCAAGCATGTTTGTAGGTAAGAACCAATGGGAGGGAAGGTAGAAGTCACGTGGGGTATCCAGATATGTGCCACTCAAGGTCCCCGGTCCTTATAAAGTAAGTAAAATATTTTTACCAAGGTCCCCCCTTGTTTTCTCGTTTTTTCGGCATGCATCTAGATGATGATAGTGGATTTAAATGTAGTTATGGTCTTAAAAGAAAGATTATTGACGTTTCTTGGGTGTAAATGCAAATTTTATTTTCTTATTGTGGTCTGTGGTTTAGTGGTTTCAGCATCCTTCACATTGAAAATATTTTGTTGAGAGGGCGGTAAATGATGAAATCATTTATGGTTTGATAAATAAGTTTTATCTATATCAGAGTGGTAGTTCAAAAACGGGAACAATGGGCTAGGATATATATATATATATATATATATATATATACATATATAATGCAGTAAGAGCGAACTTTAATACAAAACTCTTCTAGTTACGCTTTCAGCTCAATTTGCGCTTTTGTTTTGATTTTTTGCAATCTGGCAATCTTGTTACGAAAATATTTGAAATCATTCTTGAAAAATTTCCCGTTCATGTAAGTTCATTTGAATTCGCTACTCGCTTTATAGATTATGTTTTAAGTTTTATTCTGTTTTTTTCTTAATATTTTATTTTCTGTTTTTACATGCTATTTTTACTTATTGTGTTCCCTTATATTTGTTGTAATTTTTTTGTAAAATTTTTTGAGTGCTCCTCACACTATTGTATTGATATATTTTGCTTTGGCTATATTGATACGACATCAGAAAGCACTCCTTTTTGCGGATATAATCGTGTGGGCTGATGAAAAGATTATATATTTTATTTTCCGGATTTTTTAAAAAAATGTTTGTCCTTTTTTTCCTTCTAGTTTTTTGTTATCTTTATTTTTATTATTATTTTTCTTTTTCCCCATTTTTCATTGTTCTGCAATTTTGCAATTTTCCTCTACACACACACACACACACACATATATATATATATATATATATATATATATATATATATATATATATATATATATATTATGTAGTTAGTATCACGTATAGTTTTTTTGTTTTAAATTTCAAATCCGGATCAAATTATGGTATAATGTAACGCAACGCTACTTTGTGTGCATCATTCGTAAAATAAATTTTTACCTTAAAGTAGTATACCGTCATTTGTACAGTAATATTTATTTATTTCGAAGGATTCAATGATTTAACTGTTATTATTACTATAAAAATGACAGTTTATCAGATTTTTTTTGTTCCTCTACATATTCAAGTGAAAATGAATTTTGCGATAAAATGTAATGTCACTACACCCATGAGTGCCGGTACTTTATACCGTGATCTGGAAATTTTTACAGTGTAGTTAAGAAATCTATTACTATGCAAAAAAATAGTAAAATCTATGTTTTAAAGCATTTTTTATTTAATAATCATTTTTTAAGTAATGAATAAAATATTAAATAAAAATCATCAGGCGAAATTAATAAAATGTATGAAGCACAACATTTCAATCTGAAATCGACAAACATTCTATCAGATCTTGAAAAAAATATAACAAATAAAATTTTTTAATCAATTAAAATGCTAATAAGATATATTTAAAAATGTTCACAAAGAAAAATTGTTAAACATAATTATGATTAACAAAAAATAATTTTTTATGTTTTATTTGATCCGTTAATAAATTAGTTTCTATTTATTGATTTGCGATTACAAAAAAAAACTGTACCCTCGTAAAAATACCTTAAGAAAGCAAATTATTTTCAATTTTATAAAATAAGAAGCCTTGGTGATAACGTTAATAAATTGAATACGGAAAATATAATATACTGTAATAACATATATTTTTAAAATAATGCTTAGTTTCTCTGTTATAAAGGAAGCATCAGTTGTCAGGATTTCTATTTAAAACTTCACAAAATGTTCTCAAATAAAAAAAAATTTAAAATTCTTGTTCTTAATAAAATAACTAATTTTTAAGTTTTCTCTTTTGCTAACAAATATCTGTTTTTTGAAATGCAGATTTAAAAGAAATAAGAATGTAATAAAAAACGAACAAATATAAAAAAACTTTATAAGTAATATGCATCGCGGTAGATTACATCAAAATTTTAAAAATTGAACACAAAAAATATCAAATAAGGAAATAACAAAGATATGGGATAAATAAAGTTTAGTTTGTTTTGTTTTTTTCATATGAGAAGTGTAAATTCTCAAAATATTTCTAAAAATTATCAAACCCCTTACCTAAAGAACATATTTTGTATATTACTTAGAAAAAATAATTTCTAATAATTAAATTAAATTAAAAATAAATTTAATTAAAAATTATTATCCATTAATTAATAAATTAAAAATAGTTATCCATTAATTGAAGTGAAATTTTTAGTAGAAAACTGAATTTAAAAAAAAAATGTAATCAAAAGCTGTCAAGTCAATTTAAAATTTATAACATAATATAAAACACAGTCGACCACGCAAAATTTTTAAAAATAGAACGCAGGAAATATTGACTAATGAAGCAACATGAATATTATATTTAAGTTTTTTTAAAAATAATTTTTTTTTTCAATAAAAAGCGTACATTTTTATATTTTAAAAACATCGAAACATTCTAACCAAAGAAAATTTTTTTAATATTATTTCAAAGTAAATATTACAGATAAATGCTTATTTCTTGAAGTGTGAGTTTTTAATAGAAAACTGAAACATAAAAAATTTAAAAAATTTTAAAATATATAAATAAATACGTGACACGATAGACCACACTAAAGTTTTAAAGACTGAAAACAAACAATGCTAAATCATAAAGTAATTTAAAAAATTTCATAAATAAAGTTTTTTTTGTCACGTATGTAGCATCAAATCTCAGAAAGTATTCTTTAATATCAATGAAAGTTTAAATTTATTTTTTTTAAAAAAGAATTACAATGAAACTTTCAGAAAAATAAAATAAGTGTGATCCCGTCAACAGTTTAAAGGAGCAATAAAAAAATTATTGTAAATTGCTGCAACATATGCGAGGTGTTTGGTAAGAATAGTCCTTAATATTTAAATTCAGAATCCTCATTAAATATTTAAATGAAATATATGCACATTTGAAATCACAAACTATTATTTATGTGAGGTAAAAGCAAAAACGCTATTTACAAATCACATTTTTAAAAAAACCTTGCGTATGAAACACAAAAGAATAGAAAAAGAAAACAGATAAAAGTTTTAAAAAATATATAACAATTGTTGCAAATATTTTTAAGTTTATGGCTTCTAGTGCTCCTCAGAAATATCTTCCTCAATTGTGATTTTTCTTCAGATTTTCAAACAGCTTTAAATTTAATTAAAAGCTTTTATTTAAACTATGTAAACTACGTTTAAACTAAATTTTTATAGTAAAAATTCGATATAATATTCAAAATGTTTAAAATGGCATAAATAACTGTAAAATAAGTAACTTTCCTATAATTAGAAAGAAAAGTTGAAGAAAAGATTTAAAATTAGCATCAATTTTAGTTTTTATTTTAAATTATTTTTTTTAATGATTTAACATAATTTATACTGGAAAATATTTTACCTGCAAAGGTGTCAAGATATATATAAAAAATAAAACGGTAAGAAAGATAAGAATAGAGCATTTGTCAATTTTAATTTATTTTTACATTGTTTATTTCCAATGCTTTGAAATTCCTATGTCTGTTAATCTCTTTTAAAACTATCCCGGTGAAAGAATAAGAAAAACACTTTCCTTTCCTAAGCTTTTTAATATATCCAGTTGTTAATTTATGATAAATAATATTTAAAAATACAAATGCAAAAATTTGATGCAAATTGATTTTAGTTTTTAGTTTTGTATAAAACAATCAATTCTGCTCATTAAATTTTCTATTTACACTAAATTTTTTGACGATAAAAACTAGAATAATTATAAATCTCGATTTTTACCTAAAGGCACTAAATATCATTCCTGTAAGTAAGCTAATTGGTTTTGAAATCAAAAGTTTCACTTAGTCATGTAATGGTTTGAACCTAAATTTGCGTTGATGTAAGTTATAAACATCAAACATAATAAATAATGCATAATATTCGTATATCTGGAAATATATATCAGTTATTATAGTTAACATATGGTAAAAAATAAAAGAATAAAAATGGGCATTTTAATTTTTTTATTATTATTTTTTTTTTTTTTTTATAACCGACATTATACAGCTAATTCTTGGGTTTGTGTATATCAAGGATTAACTCCATATTTTTGTAATTTTTAAACCGACCCAGAAGGCTAGGGAACTCTTGGATCAAGGACTTCGAAATACCAGCCTTCTTGAGGGTCTTTTTTGATGGAACTAA
Source organism: Parasteatoda lunata (assembly GCA_949128135.1). NCBI lineage: Eukaryota > Metazoa > Arthropoda > Arachnida > Araneae > Theridiidae > Parasteatoda > Parasteatoda lunata. Next base: position 73,819,902 of record OX421976.1, on the reverse strand, counting down.
CTCGCATTTAGGTTACATAAAGAGGAAAACCAGCCAATCTAAATCAATCAGTCATCGCTGAAATTCGAACCTAGGTCACCTCGTAATTAAAATAATCGTATTAATATGGATTGATTTCCTAATTAAACCATATGACTCCCACAGAATTCGTAATTATATTAATAATTTTAAATTTTAATAAATTAATTATATGTTGTGGTTAAAGTGGTATCCTTTGATGACTGCTCTTAATTCATTTTTTTTTATTATCGTTGTTGAAAACATGTCAATAAAGTGGGAAACCTTTAAATAAAAATAAAAACCTTTTTTGAAGTATTAAATCAGTATCTTTGTTCGGACTTATTGAATTATCAGTACTTTTTTTCATTTCTTTTTTCATTTAAGCTTTTTTGATTTCTTAGTTTTATTTTTTTAAATGAGTACGCCATTTCATTGCATTCTGAGACAATTTATTTCCGTTAATTTTAGCGTAAAGAACTCCAAGTATCTATCTCAACACTTTGTTTTTGTGAAACTTTATTTTTTATTTTTTGATTTAAAGTAATTTCTAAAAATAGATTTGCATATTCTAATGGAATTGGTATTAGTATAAGTGAAGGCACTCGACAAAGAAATTTCTTAATTGAGGAAAAAATAGGTAACTGTCCCACGTGAAAAATAATCTTTAATTTATAGTGTTTTCATGTTACTTTGCAAAAAATTTTTATTAAAGCTTTGAGCAGAAGATTTTCATTTATTTTCATATTTCTATACATAACATTCATATAGAAAGTTAACTACATAAATATCCCATAGAACTAACTTCCTGATGTTAGTTTTTGAGTATAAATGTATTTAGAAAACCATTGTAAGAATAAAAATCCAAAAAAAATTTTAAAAAAACTGTTGTAAAAAAGTATTTTAAATGTATATATACCGTACTAGACTGCCCGAGTCTCATTCAGTGTAACCCGCCTCCAAAACTAAATTTTATTTAAATCTAGCAAATCAGTTTCAAAATAAAGACCTACTTTTTTATGCTTAGATAATAATTAACAGACATAAGCCGTTTTGATTTAATTTCCTGGACATTTCATTTGATTTGATAACCGGCGTTGAATAGCTAACCTAATTCTGAGTTAACGATTTTTAATGTTCAACTTCGTAGCCCTGTAATTTTAAATCTACCCCAGAATACAAGAGAACTCCTGTATTGTTACAAACTAGCCTTCGGGGAGAACTTTTTGAGGGAACTAACCCACATTTACGTTACATTTAGAGGAATTCCATGAAAAAATCCCAAGATTAGCCTAAAGGGAAAATGGTTTCTCACACATGATCCGTCTTCTACTCAGAATATTTTACTTTAGTTCTGTGGTCGATGCAAGCCAAAAGCAGAGTTTGTATTTACCAGTCACAACTGGGGTAAGAACCTGGATCACCTCATTGGAAGGTGAACGCTCTATCTCCGGAACGATCGAGGCCCAATTTCCCGGACATGCAATTATTCTTTTGGGCAAAAATATTAGCTTTTTAGATCATGTGTTTGAACCCGATTTTTTAAATCTCACGTTTCTTCAAACTAGCCCACGAGAATCCAAGTTATAAAGAAAAATATTAAATGCTATATTACTTAGATCCTGTCACTTTATGCTAATACGTGGTTTAAAGCTTCATGAAAAGAAATTGCTGTTCAACAATCTGTCTACTATATTAAATTTTGTATATTAAAAAACTATTAAACTTTATTTAGAATTTAAACCTATATTTCATTTGGTTGGGATACTTTGCATATGATGAATCTTAATATATTAATTAAATATCTTTTTCACTTCAGTCTAAATTTAGATAATTTCACAACAAACACAACCGACTGTTTGTGGGGTCAGCAGTTTAAAATTTGCGTAATTATAGGCAATTAGATAATTCTGTTGATCTTTCTCAGCTGTTACGACCCACTCTCTGGGTGGTAGAAGTCTGAATCTCATGTGAAAACTCAGTATTCAAGGGCGTTTATAAAGATGTGTTATTAATGATAAATTGCTCCGTCTAAATAATCGCCTTTTTTTCTGCTAAAGACTTAGTTAAAAAGGAGACAAAAAGTCATACGAAAGGCGAAACCGATAAGATACCTCCGACAAAGGGCATACTTGTGTGAAATCATTTTTATTGGCGTATAACAAAAATCAGATTTCATGCTTTGTTTAACTTCACTTGAAAAAAAAAAAAAAAAAAAAAAAGAAATATATTCTAAAAATTTTCAGATTTCATCAGAAAATATATGTTTTCTATATTTGGTTTTTTATAATATACTTCTTTTTTAATGTTTGTAATGCATATAGTTATAATCATGAAAGTGTTTATTTTTAATAGGAAGTAGAACATATACGTTTTAATAAAATAAATATAGTTGTTTTTATCCAAAAATATATATTTTTGTCAGTGAAAGATACGATATTTTAGAGTGCGGATTATACATCCTATAATTTACGTAGTCACTAGAATCATTCGTAAAGTTCTTATTCAAACCTTCTAGATCTCAGAATTTTTTGTATCAATATTATTACTATCTTATATTACATAGGAAATTTTTTATTTCCTAAAAGCTTTATCAGATAGTAATCGAATTTACCTATTTAGTAGAAAGTACGTTATTTTACTGTACAGATTATACATCTTATAATTTGCATAGTCGCTAGAAACATTATTAAAGTTCTTATTTAAAGCTTCTGATTCTTAGAATCATTTCTATCGTGGTAATACTATCTCATGTGACATAGAAAGTTTTTTTTTTCCCTTAAAGTTGTATCAGATAGCAACAGAATTTACCTAGTTAGTAGAAGGTACGTTGTTTTATAGTACAGATTATACATCGTTTAATTTACATAATAGCTGGGACTATTCTTAAAGTTCTTATTGAAAGCTTCTAGTTCTTAGAATCATTTGTATCATTATTATTACTTTCTCATGGAACATAAGAAGTTATTTTATTTCTTTAAAGTTGTATCAGATAGTAACAGAATTTACTCTTTTTTCTTTAAAAAAATTTTTGATCTATGAAATATGTCTATAAATATGAAAAATATATCCTATAAAGATATATTATAAATATTTTCATAGCTTTAATATATATATATATATGTAAAATATTGTCCAATAAATATGTCAAATTTTTAACTGTTAAATAAATTTTAAATGAAAAACGCATGTAAAATATCTAATTTAACATTTGCTTATTTTTGTTTCGTAGTAGGAAGAGATTTTCATGCATTTTCTAACTTGCATTTGAAAAAATATATATCTCTTTTTTTAGAATTATAAGCTTTTAAAAATTGTTTATCTGTTAAGTATCATTAATTAATAAATAATTTTTTTACAGTCTTTCTCCACATCTATAACGTATTACTCCATATAATTAAAATTTCAAAGATATTTCATTTAAAATATTGTATCACCAAATTTTTCCCTTGCAACTGTATATTTTGGTGCTATATCTACCAGATATAGCACCGATTTTCTCGCAAGCATTTGAAAGTGAATTTTTCAGTGAAATATTATTTTGAAGCAATTTTAATTCATGTTAAATGATTATGTTTTTTTGTTTTATGAAACACTAATTAAAATTCCGTTCTTCCTACCGGTGGAAAAAATAGTTAATGAATCAATAAATCATTAGTAAATAAAGTTAAAGTCATGCACAAAACTGAAAGACATGTTCCAATACAAGTTAAAATAAGGTTAAATAATTCAATTTATTTATTTATTATTCGTTACCCTTTCCCATTGTTTTGCACTAATAGAATGAGCAAAACACATTTTTAGTAGTTTGTTTATCTCATCAAAGTTTAGATTAACTGGTATTCAGTATCATTTGGCTTAAGGCTGTATCTAGAGGCAAACTTATGATAGTTAAAAATTTAATTAATTAAATGATTTTTTTTTAGTACTTTGCACTTTTTTTGGGGGGGGGGCAAAAAAGGTCTCTTTCTACAGTAGAGCAAAAAATAACAGTAGAGAAAGCAGCAGTAGACAAAAACAAATAATCATTTTTCAAATTTTACTTTAGAACTATGTATTGTAATGACACTTGCGTGTATAACGATAATAATGATTGAAACTGTACTTATTTTGATTTTAAAAAAATTGAAACATTTAATCTGGTATTTTAAAAGTTTTTTAACCAAATTATTTAGTTTCCCACTGATTTTAAAAGTCTCTTGTCACATACAGTCAGAATTTCACGAACACCATACCCTCCCTCTAAGCGTGGCATTATTTGTGATGCACCCCTAACCATAAAATGTATAGATACCAAAAAATAAAATTTGAATAAAAATTTCACAAAAAATTCAGTTCATCTTCTCGTAATGGCAACTCATTACTTACCCAATAATAAAATTGCCAAAAATATAAAATATATTTTTAAACAATTTCATATATCCAACAAAGGTGGTATTAAAAAAAGGTAAACATGTGAGTGGTCCTATAAATATGTAATTATAAAATCTTTAGATATAAAAAAAAATTAGGCTTAAAAAAGATTCAGGTTGTCATATGAAAAGCCTCATATGAATTGTCTTACGAAATAATAACCATTAAGTATTTGCGCACAACAACTTCTCATTTTTTTATTAAAAAAAAGTTCAAATAGTTTTTTACAAGAAGAAAATGTATGTTGTCTTAAAAAAATATTACGAAGCCAAAATTAGTTCAATGGGGTAATTTTGGTGGCACGATGCTTCAGTAGTCCACAAAATAACAGACTTCTTGTCGGAGCGTGACATACCCAAAGTGATGTGTTTTCGTTACAAAAAAGAAAAACAGCTACCTGCCAAAATAGAAGCTCTCAAAATTTATCTAAAGAGCTGATTTTCTTTTTACTGTCTTCTAAAAACAATATGGGATACGATATGTGCCAAGTATAACAACGTTTAAAAAAAAAGTGGTCGAGAACTATTGTTGATACAGCGTGGGAGTTTTGTGTCTCCATTTTTCTACAAACTGGAGCAAACAATTTTTATGTAATGGAATATGAAGAGGTGGTTGAATGTTTTGGCGACCTTAAGATCTATTAAGATTTTTGGGCATGGCATAATGATTTAAACTTAATCACAGAAAATTAGTCGTTTGAAGGTTATGTGATAGGGAAGTGGTGTACAAAAGATCGTATCAATTTTTAGATTAAATGTGGATTCATTTAAAATACTATAGGCTAGGACACCAAATGGGAAAATTAGTTTTAGTAATATGCAGTCTAAGGATAACTCGAGTTTGTCTCTGCCGATTTATTATTTTGCTATCTTCAAAGACACGCAAACACTCAGACAATATCTAGAAGTATTTGAGTGGGAATCATATATGATTTAGTGGAATCTCAATATTCTCTTAAGTGAACGTATTCACCTTGAGAATGAAAAAAACTTGTACTACTAGTAAATATTATGTACAAAGCATGGGAATTTACCCGCTATTTTTAATTCAAAACAAGTTACGTGCAAAAAGCAGAGTTAACGAGATAAAAATTAATGTTTAAAGCATAATTACATTCTACTTCAAAAAAAAAAAAAAAAAAAAATTCAATTAAAAAAACGAGAATTTTTTATTTTTAAAAACGTATATTTTCCTACAAAAAAGATTTTCTCCGCTATAGAACAGAAATTTTCCTCTATGAAACGTATGTTTTCTCTTGTAAAATAATTCTACTTTGAGAGCATTATATCTCCCGATAACTTAAGTTTCCGTTCATCATCACTTAAAATAAGACATAATATCAATTAATTGGTACAACACGACTTGTCTAGGAGTATTTAAAGGCCTGCAAGTGTTCCTTTACAGTATATTTTTATTTGATTACAAAAAATAATTATAATAATAATAAATTGAAAACTATTCGTCTTGAAAAACAACCTTGTGTTTCAATATAGCACAGTTTTATTTGCATTTTTTAAAAGATTTAACAAACAGTTAGAATATTTGTTGGTCACAGAACCTCGCTGTGTGAGGCAAAGCATATTTGCGATTTTTCTTGTCCTGTAACTTTGTTTAGTTTATGACTCGTTAAGTTTTGTATAGTATTTGCTTTTCCTTTTCCACTAATAAATACATGTCAAAATACTTGAAACGATTTTAAGTGTTTCCTCAACGTTAATTATACGTATCGGAAACATGGAGGATAAAAGTTAACAATGGTTTTAAAAGAATCAGCTATTTCTGTGGCGAAGTAATTTGAAAAGCTTCTTTGATTTTAAAATATCTTGTACCTGGTAAATACTGCAAATTTTATACAGTTTTGTATTAATTTGTACTGCATAAAACTTTTTCGAATATTGAGTGTATTGGGTTTGATAAGACGAAAAATTTACATTAAAGTAGTACTTATTTCCTACACAGTGAGATTATACTTTAAAATTTTTATTTAAAAAAATTTAAAGATTCCTTTCTCAAATATAATGATTTCATAAAATTTTATAAATTTTTAACAGTAAAAGAAAATCCATACATAAAGCTGATTTAGATCGAATATATTGTAAAAAATTTTACAAAACTATTTTTTTGTATAAATCTATTTCATACGTCAAAGAAAAAGAAGATAATCTACATTGTCTTGTAATAAAACAGAAAAAAATTTAATACTAAAGTGAAGCTAACATCAAATTTGATAGATCGATTCTCAATCATAATGACAACTAAATGTCTTTAAACGTAATTTTAGAAAAAATCAATTCCTCTTTCCATATCACACTTTCTGTTAATCTCTATAATTATGGTTAGTTCAATGAACTTTTTCCAGTTTAATAAATTTAGCTTCCCGAACTTGGCATTTATTCCTTTTTTCATTTTTCACTAAGGAAATAAAAAAAACTTAAGTATCTTCCACATAAAAATGTAAAACTTGTACACAATAATTAATAAATAATTATTTGTCTATAAGCGGAAGTAAAATATGGAATAAGTGAGAAGAGTTGAGAATTTGTTTATTTTTTAATATGATTTTCATTGTAACAAAAAAAAAACGACTGATTGAGAAATATGATATTCAACTAGAATTATGATATTTCTTGTAATTACTTAAAATTACTAATTTTAAATGTATAAATATAAAAAATAAATTAAGTAAAATAAAATGCTCCTAAAAATTGTTACATTTCTTGATATTTTAATAAAACAGAGACTCGTAAAAAATAATGATGGCACAATTCATGCCTATTCGTAATTTCACTAAAATAGCCTTAAAGCACTAATTTTAAGTTAACAACAAATAACAGATTACTAATGTTTATTTGTGGTAAAACCATGATTAGTGCACTTTCAATTCTTCAACAAATACTTGTTTTGATTACTTGGAAAAAAAATTGTATAATGAAAGTATTTCAATATACTAAACTAAATGCTGGTGTTGAGAAAATAAAAACATTTCAAAGTAACTAATTTAAATGTGAGTTTTGACAACATGAATGTATGTCAGAAAATATTTCATTACATTCAGCATAAAGTTTAATTAGGTACAGTACATAACGCAGCGATTCTTAAGTCTGTAGTCTGCTAGACGATGCCATTTGGTCGCTAAAATATTTGTCTTGATCACAGGTGGTCCAATGAGCTTCTTTAGATAATAATAATAATAAATATTGTTATAATTATTATAATTATAATTATTAGAATTATTATAATTATAATTATTAGAATTATTATAATTATAATTATTAGAATTATTATAATTATAATTATTATAATTTTAACTATTACGATTATAATTATTATAATTATAATTATTACAATTATTATAATTATTATAATTATTATAATTTTAACTATTACGATTATAATTATTATAATTATAATTATTATAATTTTAACTATTACGATTATAATTATTATAATTAAAATTATTATAATTTTAACTATTACAATTATAATTGTTATTATTATAATTATTATTATAATTATAATAATTATAACTATTAAAATTAATATTATTATAATTATAATTGTTGTAATTAAAATTATTACAATGATTATAATTAAAATTAATGTAAAATATTCATGTTTGTTCCCTCTCCTAAAGTAATTTTGGTCTCTATAATTCAAATGTGAAATTTGAATCAAGTCCAAGATTAAGGAGTCATTAAGAAGGAAAAAATTAGAGATCTATAATAAGTTTGGTATTTTAAATGTGCTTTGCATAAATTCTTTATAAATTACCCTTCAAAACAATTGAATTTTATGTAAATCGATACATTTAAAATATTTTTTTTCAGAAACTGCAAGATTATTTTTTTTTATTATATGTTGGAGATAATGAGTCAGAAATATTTTTATATTTCGTATTTTATTTTAATAATTATTATACTTTAATTACTTTGACAGATGTGTAAATTGACGACGTTTTAGTTATTTTCCTTCTACTTATTTAGTATGTAGTTATTTAATATTCAGCATGTTTAGTGTGTAGTAGTTATTTAGTATTTTTAGTATGCATAAGTTATTTAGTATTTTAAATGTTTAGTGCGCAATACATATAAAAGTTTATATTTATTTTAATAGAGGTATCTGAAAATCTTAACGTAACTATTACTCAAAATACCATTTAGCATAATACCATTTAGCATTAGCATAACTATTAAGTCTCATCTCTTTCTTTTTTTAAATTATTCCTAGTCTCTGTTTCTTAACTTAAAAAATATATATCTGAATAATGAAAGTAATTTAATAATAATTGCATGGTTTCAATATTTTTAATCAATGACAGGCAATTAAAGATGTTAAAAAGTTTTTATCATATTTATAAAACTTTTAAAATTTCATTAAGAGCTTAATAAAGCACAGCAATGAATTTTCAAATTTTCAAAATTTGTTGTTAACTAATAAAAACTTAACATTTAACGTTAAAATAATTGTACTTTAAAATAGTTATATTTTTTAAGAATGCTGAATAATACTTTTAAATACCGTATATATCCTAATGAATATAATCAGTACTAAGAAAAAGTTTTCGAAATCTATTTAAAAGTTATTTTTAAATGATAATATATTTTTTAAACTTATCTAAAAACATCAGTTCTAATTAATAAATAATAAATAAAAAATGTAAAGAAGAAAAAAAATTACAAATTAATATAATGTTAAATATTTTTGCAACATTCTAAACGTTTTTGGTTTTTTCTTTTTAGAAATAACGTATAATTTATCATAAGTGCGTTTTTTAATTAACAAGTCAAGATTTTTTTTTATTTTGCTTAAAATTAAACATCTAAATTCACTTTGAAATAAGTTCATAAACTTATAAAAATATCTCGACAAAGCATTTTAATAACCCGTACAACAAAGCATCGTTTCGTATTCAAAAGTAAATTTTTTTCAGAACGATGCAAAATTGCAATAAATTTGCACTTATTTTAAAAATTACGAATTAATCCAGTTATCACTTGGCAGCTAAAATATCATTTAAACGGAAATTACAAAATGAGTAGAAATTAAAAATTAAGAAATTGAAAATTCTAAAACTGAATGATACCTTAAATATTGTTTTTTCGAAAATGTTGCATTAAAATGTTTATAAATACTTAGAACAAGTAACCAAGTAATTGATTATTTTAAAAAAATCACAGAGTTTCTAATCGTTAACTACAAAACAACATTATTTAATTATATAACTTTACATTTATAAAATTTTATAAGTATATTAAAGTTTAATATGTTTTTATTAATTTTTAAAGTGAAAACTATGTCAAAATTTATCAAAAGATTTTAATTACTTTCGAATCTAAAGGCATAATATTAAGCTTAAAAATTTTAAATTTTTTTTTTTCAATTTACAAATTAATTAGCCAATTGCTGCTCATTCATTTTGATTAAATCCACTTTAACATGCAAAAAGATCATTTCATATCTTCAAATATGCAAATGAGTCGGTTTCATTTCTGTTAATTGATGTGGGGGAAATGAATAAGAGAATTCCTGCTGTTACCATTTCATTTTCTTTCCCATAAAGGCAAATTCTCTAGATTCATTTTCCCCTAAATTCATTAATAAACTACATAAGATAACTTTGAATTATTCGACATTTTGGTCTTGCGAACAATGCAAGCATTATTGTATACAAAATGACGTTATTTTAGACTATTAAATATTTTATATTTATTTAAAATAATATTCAAGGCATTTAATATTTTTTTAGGATTTCACTGGAATCATCATTTTTAAAAGGTAACCACATTTTCTTTTTAAATTACTTTCAGTATAATATTTTTTTAACTAGGATAAGTTTTCCAAAATTTCAATTATAAGATATTGTCAAGAAAAAACGTTTATCCTTTTCTGACTAATACAAATGTAATTTTTTTCAGTAGTAAACATATTTAATATTTTAACAAAAAATATATTTACTAATATTATGCGAAAATTATTTTAAATGTTTAGGCATTCAATTTTTATAAATATTTTTAAATGTTTTAATTATCCCTATTTGTTTAATAATAATATATCTTTTTGTATTTTGGGTAAAATTATTTATAGGAAAAATTTACTGAATTCATTAATTTATGCGTCATTTAAAATACGAAATAAATTACATAAGGCAATCTTATAGTACACTACAAAAAACTAAAATATGGTATTTTGCATAAATTTAAAATTATTAGTACAATTCAGAAAATTTAGAATATTTTTTGCACAAACTTACTATTTAGAAAGAAAAGATTATGAAAAAATAATATTTCAATTAGTTTAATAAAAGCAAGTAAAATGCACACACATAAATTTTATAAATTCAAAATTAAAATTTTTAATCAGTAAAATTTTGAACGAGTATATAAAAAGTAGTTAATAAATACCTAAGCACATTATATTTTTAAATTTTTATAAAAAGTTGCTTTAAAATTTGAAAACAATTTTAACTTTTCTTGACTTAATAATATTAATATATATTTTTTTAATTTTTATTGCAAATATTAAACCAAATTTTCTCTTGAAAATATAAAAAAATTTTATAATAAAAATAATTTGCCTTCCTTTCAGAAAACTGTTATTTTCTTTAAAAAGCCTTCCACAAATGATAAATTGAAGATGTTCATGCCTCTTCTGCGCAAACTTGCATTGTAAATAAAAAAAAGCATAAATCCTTATTTTTAACATGTTTTAATTGTTTTTTTAATGTAGATATAAATACGTACATTTTATGAAACTGAATGGGTTTATAATGTCATAAAAGTTTAACAGTAAACCATAATATATTTAATGGTACACTGAGAGAAAAATTATGGTGAAAGCTACCAAAATTTGGTAAAATTTACAGTGTTATGGCTCTATAGGAACACCAAAGCAAGGCTAATTTTTACCGAAACGCTTTGGTAATGATTTTTGTAAAATTAAAAACAAAGCATTGTTTTATAATATGTGTTAAAATTTCGTCTATGTGGTATAATTTGGTCATTTTATCATTATACCTTAAACTATGGCATAAAAACCATTTATATTATTAAATTTTAGTTTTCAGTTTTGTATTTTTTACTAAATGTGTGGTAATAAAAGATATAATTTTGAAAACCAGAATTTCAGTAAAACCGGTATCGTATGAATGGAAAAGATATCAAATGCTAGTGTAAATATCGCGTATTTTGGTTTTGTTTCCAGAAATATAGTTTCTTTTACCATAAATGTCTTTAACAATATCGCTGAAGTTCACCAGAATATTTTTCTCCGTGTATCGAAACATTCAACTATAATATTCTATAATCTCTAGGAAGCTTTGATAAAGTATTAAATTAAAAGTTTTTTTTTTCAAGTTATATCATAGTATCGTGTAATTGATTTTAAAACGGCAGATCGATGATCGATGGCTTGATTCAACTCGCTCCAAAAGTTGTGGCAGTGGTCAATGAAATAAAACTCTTCTTAAAAAGCCGATGCTTACGGGGGCTTCTAAATAATTTTTTATCCACCTGATTTATTGATTATAGTTTCCTTTTTAAGTAGGATTTGTTAAAGTGCTTTTCAAAACCCATTGCAAAAGAAAATTAAGAACCACAGTTTAAGTGCCTTGCACTCAAGGAAAAACTATAATTGATAGCTATATATACATTCTAGCCGTAAAAAAATTACCTAAGTATTATAACAGACAAATAATTTGGATATTTTAAAAGTTATTATTTTTAACTGTCAATTTAACGAGATTTTTCTACATAGATTAAAAATAACAAAATTAATGAACTATTATCAATTTTCAAAAATTTTTATGAGTCCAGATGATACAGTGCTAACGCTGTATCATCTGGTAATAAATTTAAATATAAACAAATTTATCACAAAAGCTTTTGATTTTTGCAAAACTGTTATTCTTTTTTCATTTTAATGATTTGCGTTTTTTTCCTTCAAAATTACGGAACCTTTCTGACGGCGCAGACCTATTTTATAAAGAAAGCTTATTAAATTGAGTGAGAACGTTATAGTATATAAAAAAAAACTATTTTTTAAATATTTAATTATTGGAATTAAGATTTTTCAATTTTGTCATTAATAATTTTAATTAGGTTATATTTCCGGCATTTAAATTCGAAATCCTTGTTCTATATTTAGTCTAGTTATGAATAATGTCTTTGGTGTAGATATGAATAAATAAAATAGGCCGAATTATGATTTGCTTCAAAATTAAAACTGCTGTTGAAAATGGTTATTAGGGAAAAATATTTCTTTAGCAAAGAGTTATTTTATTTTGTTTTGAAAAGCGTGATTGGAAATACTAATGCAATATTTTATAAATGCTTGTCATAATTTTTTCAATCTATTAATATTAAAAGTATCATACTTTCTTTGAAAGAAATGACATTTTCATTTCATTGTCATTTAAATTTCGAAGTATAGGCTTTATCTAAATATATAATCAGTAGTTCCTAAACTCATCACTGGTTATAAAAATTACTAACTTGCGGAACCCTTTTCCCTCTTCCATGGAACCTTAGGGTTTCATGGAGCACCATTTGGGAACCACTTCATAGGAGAGGGATTGCTAATGATAGTTAAATTCGCCCTAACAGTCAAATTATTGCAGGCTTGCAGAAGTTATGAAATGGTATATTATTCACAAAAAATCTCTATTGCATGTGGCAACCTTAAGTGGCAACAACCTTAAACCAATCCGAAAACAACCTTAATTTTTATTTACAAAACTGTGGCATATTATAATTGCATCTGCAATCTACCTGTGGTTGAATTTTGAGTAAATATTATGGTAGATTCAGAAGTTGTTTAGTCGCGTTTTTTTTTTTTTTTTTTTTTTTTTTTTTTAAACGTAATTTAAACTTAAGTATGTAAATGCTTACTCTATCCACATGCTCAATTCTCATATTTTTATATGTTTCAGCTTAAACCTGAAGAAAAAAAAGGTTTTAAATCTGCGTATTGAAGAATTAAACAGGGTGATGCGCTAAATGGTTGCCCTTAATACATAGTTAAAGTCTTTGTCAAAAGAATCTACATATTGCTCGTCGCCAAATAAAAAAAAAAATGTAAATGGTGAGAGTGTAATAATTTGAAAACACAGACGATCGTTAAAAAAAAAATTGTTTTTAACAAGCAATCAAGTTGATTTGTATGTTTTTCATCTCGCCATCTTTGATAATAATTCATTATATTTCAATATAGTTTTTTATCCCTCTTTTCATGTTTTTCATCTCACTGTCTTCGATAATGATTCTTCATATTTCATCAAAGTTTTGTTATTTTCTTACTCTTTTATATTCTAATTTGTTATCCTTTTTATGTAATTACTCATCTAATATATTTATATTTTTGTTTTAATTTTTGTCAAGGGTTCTAAAGAAAATTCCTTTTTATTTCGCTTGGAAATTATGCTAAGTTATTACAAAAAATTCAACAACAAATACCGAAAAATAAAATTTTTTGGAAAATTTTAACGAAAAATCTTATTTTAAAGATTAAATTTTGTAATTTGCATAAACTTATGTATTGTACGTAGGTTTAAAAAAAATTCAACATTAATTAACATTTATTTTAAATTCAAACTCTCTCAAAAGAAATATATTGTATTACTTTAATACATAATTATTGTAATAATCAAGAAATATGCAGGATTAAATTCGTAAATTCTGCTGGTACATAGCACCTAGAACATAGACTGAACACAAGCTTAACAAAGAATGCCTTTAAGTAGAAAATATATGTATTGATTACAGCATACGCTGGGGAAAAAAATATGATCAAAATAACCATAATATAGTAAATTTCTCCTTTTTTCTGGCTCTATGAGAGCACCGAAAAGCTCGTTAATTTTTAGAGAGGCATTTTGGAAATGACTTTAGTAAAATTAACAATAAAATATCGTTTTATAATATGTGATAAAATTTGGCAAATGTGGTAAAATTTGTAAATTTTATCATACCTAAGAACAGGGGAGAAAGATCATTTAGTCGGTTAAATTTACTTTTCCTTTTTATATTTTTTACCAAATGTGTAATAATAAGAACTATAACTTTAAAAACCAGAATTTTCCGTAATCTGTTACTATATAAACGAAATGAATGGTACACATGTTATTATGAAAAAAAAGTTTTTATGAATAAAAGTTTTTGTGACTATTTTAGCAATATGTAGACTGTGTTTAGCAATATGTAGATTTTAATCATATTATAAATGTTTTTTTATGATACAAATACATTTATTATGTAAATTTTAAAAAAGACACGGCATTCACTACAGCATATTATATAATATATTTTTTATTAAAAAATAAATAATAGAGTATAAAAAATATATATTTTCAGATTTAATGTAATAATTACGTTTTATGAGTTAAGGCTAAAGCTAAAATTTGCATAAATAAAAACACATCCTTTTAAAAGGAATGAAAAATGATTATTATTACCCCGACCTTTTTAAAACTTTTCAAAGCGACTGAAAGTTTATAAGTCAACAGAATTAATCTTACTTTTTTATTAGAAAAAAATATCGTTTTTTCCTTTTGTTCTCATTTTGCTTTTATAATAACATTTAAAAGAATATTATGACAACCACATTACAGTGAAAAATTGTTTTAATCAGATTTACTGAGTTGAACAAAAAAACTAAGTTTTATCTTGTTTTATAAATCAAGATAAATGTATCCGTATCAAACATTTTTCTCATTGAGCTTTTTTTACTAACAAAAGTTAATGAAAGTCACAAAAAATACTCATTTATTTTTATTTAAAGATGTTTAATCATGGTTTTCAAAAAATTTAATGAATGTAAAAGTATAATTTTAGTAATTGTAGTTAGTACTAAAATTTATCAAAACCTATGTAGTAATTATTGAATATAGGGAAATGCTCAAAATTGAATTGGCTCAAAAATAACACATCAATACAAAATTACACAGTATCACACTTTAAAATATTAATTCATTAATTTAATTTAATTAATTAATTTAATTTAATTAATTAATTTAGTTTTATGTGCAGGAAAAAGTTTTAATTATTTAATAAAAAGTAACTTGTTCTTTTTCTTGTTTGACCTTAGTAGGAATTGACTTTAAATGAAATTTTTAATATTATTTCTTTTAATTTATAATATGTAATTATAGTTAAGATATTTTTGAACGATAAAATTTTTCCTCACTACAAAACATTTTTGTTCACTTAATTATTCAAATATTCTTTTTCCAACTTTGTAAAAACTCAATATTTGGACCACTATTATAAGAAACGTTAACACTTAATTGAAACGAAAAGGACTGCAAATGCCGGAGTTAAAAAGATTAAAATTAACAAACTCTTTAAAAAAGTTAAATATGTTACTACCTTTCTCATTATTCAAATAATTTATCATAAATACTCTCAACATAATTGAAACTATAAATTTATTTGTTTCAACAGTTTTTATTGCGTCACAAAGAATTTGAAAATATATATTTTTATTTGTTAGAATTTGTTGCCATTTCCAAAGGTAAAAGTAGTTTGTTTTTCTGTTGTCTAAACTTAAATAATATACTTACATATAACATGCATATAATTAAAAGTATAAATATTCTCAAAACTCGCTCTTTTTTCCATTCCTACTAGGAAGAATAATAGGATTAAAAGAAGGAATAAGAAATTTCATTCTAGTTCGTTTATTGCTTCAGTTTTCCTGGGATTTCTATAGTCTTATGATGTGTTGCCATATAAATATCATACTAATTTTTATATTTACCATAGTCTTATGGTGTTTCGTTAAGTAAATACCATGCAAACTTCCATGCTTACCATAAGCTTTAAGTGTCTTGCCATATAAATACCATGGTTGCCTTCATAGATTATCGTAGGTTTTTCTATGGCCTGTTTTCATAAAGGATTCATTTCCTTTCGTTTTTAATGCTCAAAATTAAAGAATTATTTACTTTTATAATTTCAAGTAACAGAACAACAATAAATAAGAGCAATAGAAAAAGAAATTAAGATTCAATTGTTATACATGTTTTCAAAATTAAGCAGTCCGAAAATTTAAACACACTCTTCAGCTGTGATTTGTCATTGAGGAGGACTGGAGAGAGGAATCTCAAGTGGTGACTTGAAACCCACCCAGCTTCAGATCTATTTGCACCAGTTTGTGTGGGAAGTAAAAGTGGCATGTGCGCAATAGGCTATGACCATACTATCCCAATCATGCTGTCGGTCAAAAAATTGCCAAGTCTTAACCTCCATGACCCTTTAGGACCACAAAGATCTGTTGCGGGAATGCTTTTTATTTAATACTCCCTTTAATAAATTCCAGTTGAAGTTAAAAAAGAAATTATTCTAGTAAGAGTCTAATCTTACTTAATTATAGAAAAATAAAAAGAAATAATATAGCTCTTATTAAATCTCTATTCATTTCGATAAAAAATTATTCGATATAAATAAAAAATAATACAACATAAAATAAATTCAAAAAACTTTTTTTCAATTTTCTAAGGAATTTTATTTTTATTATATAATAAAATTTTTAAAGAAATGTTAAGTAAAGAAGTATTAGTTGATTAATAATAGTTTTAAGTTGCAATACTTAAAGATATTGCAAAAAGTATTGCAATACTTTTATACTTTTAATTTGATAATATTTGTTTTTTCTTAGTAAAAAAGCATACTCTAATAATTTTCAAAGAAATCATTTCTCATTTTTAAAAGCATTTTTATTTACTTAAATATTCAAATATTCCTGTTACCAACTATGAAAACATTGAATATTTTAACCATTAAAAGAAGTAAAGATAAGAGTTAATGGAAATGAAAAGGTCTATAAATTTCGGTCTTTAAAACAAGAAACCATTAAACCCAGGAAGTTGTTTGGATAACGTGGAACCGACAGTGAATTTCCCAAAACCGCAAAGATGGCACACCTCCAGATAGTTGAGTTTATAACCATGACGGTTTACAGTATTGACTTGAAGTGAAATGAAGATGTTAAAAGTTATAAATAGAATCCCAAAACATCATTCGCGAAATGAAATTTTGAGATTTCCATTTTATATTGCATTTTGGAAGTTATTTGAAAACTTTAATTTAGTTTACATAACCAACATATATGTGCATGGGGAAAATGTACGCAGCTCCAGGAAAAGGAATAGTATGGGGCTCAAAGTAAATTACACTGTAATCATTATTTAATTATTACACATTTTTCTATTTAAATTAACTATCGGTGCAAGGAGAAATGTCTATGTATATTGTTCCAATAATAGGAATAATATAAATCATTTGCGTTTTTTAAAATTAATATAAACCATTTTCCTCTTAAATGAACTTTTTTTAACAATTGCAAATAATACATAACAACTAATGGTTATAAGCTAAAATAATAACAGTTTACAAATACCATAATGATCATTATTACAATTTATCATAACTTGAGATTGTAGTAATGTTTAATGTGAAAAACTTTAAACTGTTATTCATTATTGCTTGTAATTACAATTACTTATAATCGTGATTGCAAGCAAAAGATGCCGTAACTTGTAACCATGATTATGGGTAAACATGATTAAAAAATGATTAACATTTGAAGGTTCTTGTTCCTGATTGCATGTCATTATGATTTCAAGTAACAATGATTTATGATAAAAAGTAATCATTATCAATTTATTAAATTAATCATCATTACAGGTAATCATGAACCATAATTATAATACAACTGATTGTTTGTCATTTCAATGTTCAAGCAGTATAATTATTATAATTCTATTTGAATTTTTTTTTCATCATTACATAACATACTTTTTCAAATCAAAAAAGATGTTTTCTGATAGAAATGGAAATAGTTTTAAAATCAAAGCATTATTATTTTTAATTCTACACGTCAGTACATGTTTATTTTTGGAGTATTCAATAATTCTATACTTTTCAGACACTCTGCATAGTTTTTTTTTCTTTGGGGATATGAAAAACTAAGATATCTGTCTTATAAAAAATTTTTTTTATACAAAATTAATTTTTTTTTATTTTGCTGCAGAGAAAAAAAATTAATTATTATCATTATTTCGTAACTCATTCATTACAATGAAGAATAATTATTTTGTCGTAATTCTGGCTCACAATTACCTGTAATCATGATTATTTGTAATCATTAAATTAATGCCGACTACCCAGTAGTTTCAAAAATAACGAGTTCAATTATCATGGTCAGTTACGATGGTTTTTAATGACGATTACAATAATTGATTACGTCTCATTATGACGTTACAGATACTTTTATCAAACTTTACATTATGAGATACTTTTATCAAACTCTGGTATTAATAATAATAAGATATATAGGTTACAATATTTTTAAATAAGAATATATTCTTACTCTTATAATTTATAATGGTTATTTGCAAACATCTGTATGATTACTTGTAATTCAATCTGCAGTTCATGCACACTGTTAATAAGATTACATGCATACCCTGACTTAATTCTAATCTATGGTTATCTTTAATTATGACAATAATAATGTATACAATTACATTAAATAATTATGATTGCTTTTAAATACGTTGACAAAAAATTTATTACGTGTAATCATGAATAATAATTAACAATATTTTATCCCACTTTCCCATTTAATAATAAAGAAGAATTTATAGTACTATTAAACACGAATATATTCCTATTTTTATAATTGTTTTGTAAAAATAATTTATCTCTACTCAATTACGCTTGATTAATGAGAACGTGATTGCCTGCACTACCGGTTATCACGAGTATATAAATATAAATTATGGTTACTAGCAATTATTATTCCTGTTGTATTTGCAAATTATGCTTACTTGTAATCACAATTACAAATTATTGGTTACATATAATCATTAAGTATAATTAATTACATCTTACTCTTTTCTCCTATAAAAAAATAAATATTTAAAATACAACTCAATTGGAATAGATCCGTATTTTTAATATTTTTTAAGATTATTTTTAATAACTTTATTATTTGTAATAAAATATGCATGATTGTTTGAGATCGTTATTATACGTAATCATGACTAATGAATTATAAATTATGGTTACTTATAATTGAGACTGCAATTGTAATTGTGAGTATAAATTTTTTCTAACCATAATTACTAATTTATCACTTTTTTTTCCAACTCCTGCATTGAATATCAAAAAAATGAATTTATAATATTTCGAAATAAAAATAAAGCCTAAATTACATTCGTCATTAATTATTTAGAAACAATAAGACTTTTGATAAAGCAATTACAAAGCGTATTTAAGTATGATTACCAAGATAATAATTTAATATTTAATGTGATAACACAGGTCAAAAGCTTTTCACTGTAACCGTCAAACAATCATGTTAGACCTTTCTATATGCGCTAGACAGGTCAATTTGCTTGGAAAGAAATCGAAATCATGCATTAACTCTACCATTTGGACAGCATCCAACCAATAGTTTCAGAACTCTTATCGTTCCAACAATTTTTCTATTATCGCCACGCAATTTTTTGCGTTATTCTCATTCAAAAAAGCTGGGAGAAAATAGTTACTAAAACTGTTATCTACTTTAAAAATTACTCGTTTATTTTTCCCTTATTGACTGAAGTAACTGCTTTCGAGTATCAAAAGTATTATATTTTGATTTTTTTTATATACTTTACGAAGAGAAAATTCTTTCTGAAGTAAATATTTTTCAAATTTCAGTTAGTCTATAAGTCTGCCAGTTGTAGTGATATAAGACATTGAAAAGATTAAAAAATATCAATTCACAACATTTTCTTTATCATCTTATCATTTACTTTATCAACATTATGATTTTATTACCTACTGGGCCAAAACTTTAAAGACTAAGTTAAAAACCAATTTTTAAAAATAAATATTTTTTTCGAATGTGTTTATCATTCATTAAAAGTTAACTAATAAATTTCTATCATTTTTTTTTCTTAATTTAATAATACCTCTTTAAAATATTAGATTAAATGATGTGATATATAAATATTTTTATTAAATTTACTCCTTTTCTTCCTGAAAATTTTTTAAAAAATTAATAGGAAAAGTAAAATTTGCTTTGTTGGAGTTATGGTGAGAAAAAAAAATTAATCCGGTAGATTTTTGTTTTAACTTTTTTGTAACTTCATTTTTAAAATTTTTAATTAACCAATAGTTTTGAAAAGAGCTGTGAAAGTAATACATTAAGTCATAATTTATTATTTTAAATACTTTTCGTATAATCAACAATCGAATTTATTTTCTCAGGATGAACTGCAAAGGTCTGTTATCTTATTTAAAGGTTTTATTTTGCATATATTTAATAAAAGGGTCTTCAACCCTTCTTGAATCATTTGGTGTTGTTTTTTGTTTCCTCTTTGAGGCTTTTTAAAATTGAAATGAATATTTGAAGATTAGAAATCGAGAAAGTTCTTAGAACATTACGTCTGACAAAAATTATTGAAACAGAAGAAAGTTACTGAGAGGATAGTTAAGATACAATTTATTTAATTTTAGTTTTAATTGGTATCATATTTGTCTAAGCATAATTTGGTCTCTACTTTTTAAAAAAAAAAAAAAAAATTCATTTCATGGAAGTTGCAATTAAATCACTATAATTAAAAGTATTGCTTTGCGATAGATCTCCATGACTATCCTCTGTTTTATTTTATTTAGAGATAGATCATATGCAGGTGTAAAAATCTACAAGGATTTTATTTTATTTTATAACCGCAGTTGAACAGCAGACCTAATTTTAAGTTTTCGACTATCAAAATTCAATTTGCCTTTTAACAGAGGACTTTTTTGATGGAACAAACCCGTATTTGCGTTACTTCGAGACGAAAACCACAAAAACCTCCCATGGTTAGCCTGACGGCAAAGAGATTTTAACCCATGATACGTCTCACACTGAGGATATTTTATGTCAGCACTGTAGTTAGTGCGAGCCGGTTTCAGAATTCGTATCGACCAGCCATCGAACTAGGATTCGAACCCGGGGCACCGCGGAAACTTCTATCCCCCACCACGACTTAATGTACAAGTATTAATAATAACGCTCACGTTTACGAGAAACATTGAACTCCGGTAATCACTGGTTGTCTAAGCACTCCCCCTGTCACGCAAAGCCTCGGTGATTTTTAGCTAGTCTACTGTAAACAATTTTGCATAAAATTACGTTATAAAGTACTGGCACTTTGTGTGCATCAACAGTAAAATCCATTTTATCATAATTTTTATTTTATCCATTAAGTATAGTACCTTAATTTTATAGTAATGTTTATTTAATTTAAATAACTCAATTATTTTACAATACTTATCATCGTAAAAGTATCAGACATAAAATTTTTTGTTCCGTAACATGTTCCTGTAAAAATGGGTGTTAGGGTAAAAATACTGGCATCCTGAGATCTGGTACTTTATACTGTAATTTAATCCAGAATTTTTTACAATGTATGCAAACTATAAGAGTATTTCGTGGTTTTTCCGCAAAGTAACACATATATGGATTTATTTTTCACACTAACCGCTTTTTTCCCAGCAATTTGGTACCCATTATTTTTGGTGACACTTATACTGCCGGTACTTTTTACAGTAAAATTCATTTTTATCAGAACATGCTACGGAACAGAAAATCTGATATACCATAATTTTTACAGCAATAATCATCGTAAAATCACTGAATCACTCTACTTAAATAAATATTACTTAAAATTTACAGAATAATTTGTACAGATAATGCACCCAAAGCGCCGGTATTTTATACCATAATTTTATCTGAAATTTATACAGTGTATTTGCGTGTATATATTGAATTGTTATACACATGCTCAGATGCGTCGTCTGATCAATACTTTACATAAAAATTTTAATACTTTGCTAATTGATAAAAATATTTGTTTTTAAAATTATTCCCTGTCACTCTGCAAGTATCAAGCTTATATTAAATATCATTTTTTGTAATTCAATTTTTGTTTATTTTAACCTCTTTTTTTTTCTTTTTGTATGACTACTTTCAAATTATGATAATTTTTAAATAAGTCGAGTTTCCATTAATGAACTTTTTTTTAAGCAAAATATACAAAAATTTAAAAATAACATTAAAGTAATATAAATTATAATACTCACACAAACTTTAAGTATTACTTCCGGAAATCTAAAATAATTTTGTGTTTAAATAAATATCGATAAAGGCATAATATTTTTGCAGAGAAAAAATGAAATAAAATTTAATATTTCGTTTTATTTTTTAATAATAAAATTAAGAATATTTCAAACACAATGATATATTTGGATACCCATAAAAGCCATCGGCCGGACGAATGCTACGATTTCAGATTCATAGATAGCATTCCTGTCTTATTATTAGTACTATTTAATAAAGAGGAATCTGGCAATAGAGTGAGTGGAAATAGTTTTAAAAATTTTAAATGTCACTGCTATCGTTCCAATCTGTTTCGTCAATGGTGTTTTGTTTATCGAACGGTATAATAGATGTTTATACTAGTTTAGATTTTACAAACATATACTATATAATAGTTGTTTTACGTTGCAATGTCTAGTACCCTTAATCAAAATAAGATAATTTACGAAAATTACTTTAAGAACAGAGATAAATTTGCTTATTTAGAATTCTTTGAACTCATTGTCTCACGAACTTGTTCAGCGTCCAACAAATTTTTTGTCTATTGTCTACGTGTTCAGTATCGCATTGTTTAAATCTCTCCTCTAAAATTCCAAAGTAATTTTTAGCTAACTTCTACAGCAAATTTTCTCCATACCATGCGCATTTAGAAATACATTGACTTTTATACAAATTCAATTGTAGGAAATTCAATTGTATCAGATTAATTGTATGAAAGCTGATAATTATTATTACAGAGAACGAACAATATTTTCCTTTTGACAATAAATCTTAATTATCAAACTATAGTTAATTATTTTCAAAAGAATTGGCACCGTTTTTGTAACATTTATAAATTTAATAAATATAAAGTTAAAGAAAATATTTGATAGAAATTAATATGCATTAACTGTACTTAACATCGATGTGAGACTAAAAGAACACATTTTGTAAATTTATGCGAATCAAACAAATAATTGAAATTGATATTTTATTTAAACATTTTTTTAATAATAAAATAAGAAATCAATAAAAATTAAATTATTATTGTTTGTGAGTAAACAAATATTTACTCCTGTTTAATTATAGTGTTTTTTTTTTTATCCTTCCTTTTTTTGAACTATTTTGATTTAGAAATAAAAGTAAATAGCAATAAAACTAATGCAGTTTTTTAGAGTTCTAACTAACATATATGCTTTTATAAAATTACTAACGGAATTCCGCTCTTTGTGGACGGGGAAAAACAAAGTAAACAAGCAATAAATCAGTACAGAACAATACTACAAAATCATGCACAAAACTAAAAGACATATACAAGCACAATTAATAACACAAGAATAATTTCAAATCTTTTTTTTCACTTGTTTTGAGGGTATTTGTTGCCTTTTCCAATGGCTTTGCGTTATTAGATTAAGCAAAACACGTTTCTAGTTTCAAATTTCTAAATCAAATCATGTAATACCGTCAAAAAGACTGCGACGGTTTCCAAAGAACCGGATTTCAACTACCCTACGACATATTACAAAAAATTCAAGTTTGTTGGTACAAAAGTTTTAGTGAAAATATTATTTAATTTATTTATTTATTTTTTTTTTTTTTTTGTCAAAAGTTACAAGTTGAAAAAACACACTAAAAAATTTCACTTCCAGATTACGAACAGACACCGGCAAAAAATGCTTCAACCACTGACCGTAAAAATAAATTTATGCCTCCAAGATTGTCGTAACCATAATAGTATGCCCGTAAAAGTTAACTTCAGTTCGGGCCTAAACATTGTTTGAGACTCTTTAGATTTGCTTGTTGAATCAAGGCTAACCGTGGCACGTGGCAAAATCGAGTAGTGCTGCAATCTGTCAAGAAATGAAATTGTTGCGTGTATGTTGTCATCAGTAACGTGGAAAGAGTATGATGTTCTTTGGCCCCAGCTGGGTCTGAACCTAGGAACTTTGTTTCCGTTGTCGAATGCTGTAACCACCATAGAAAAGGGTGTACCCACCCGATTGGAGCTAAATTTTTACAATAACCGTATAAACTACGATCAACACTATTAATTTTGCTGAAGTTTGTTTCAATTATGGGTATTAAGCTTTCTTCAATCAAGGGAGCTGACCGTATAAATTTTTACGGAATTTCTGTAAAATTAGAAGAGCTGAATAAAAGAAACGGGCCGCAATCATAACAAGCGGTAGAAAGAGTTTCATAAAAATGCTTCTAATACAGCTAGAACAAAAAATTAAATTTTTTAACTATTAAGATCTGTATTTTATTTCTAAATAAAAAAACGAGCAATGATTTTATACGTCTTTAATATATCCCCTTAAACGTAGATAAATTAATAAATAGCACTAGTAAAAATGCTAGAAAAGCTGGTGCCAATAAGAGATGAATTCGCGTAACAATGAAATCAGATGCTTTGACTGTCCTTTATCAATCTCTGTTATCAAAATTATGTAATTTGAACTTATTTATTTTTGAAATTAAAAGCTTCAGCTGCTCTTAATTAATCGCTATTATCTAAAATATTTGGTTTGGATTTATTTGGTTTTGAAATCAATTGCCTCACTATTCTTTTTCAATTGCTATTATCAAAATTAGTTGAGTTTGAATTTATTTAGTGTTGAAATCAAATCACACGTTAAAATTTCTTCTAGTATTTGTTTTCTACATTAGTATTAAATGCTATCTTTAAAAAAAAATTTTATCAAATTTTATCATTTAATATTCTTCCTCAAACATACATTTGTGATAAAACTATGGCATTTTCTTTTTTATGCATTACATAAGAAAAGTACGAACTTTATGAACTTCTGCGTTTCTAAAAATTGTATCCACATTTGTTTTGTATAAGAAGGTACTTCTTCCATTCGTTACATGTCATTTGTGAAAAATCACTTGTATGTATCTTGCCAACTTGTTGAGAAGGAAAGGTTGAGGCCATGTAGGTGTACAAGATCTAATCAGTCACCCCACCAATAGCAAACCCTTTTTTGTCTATGAATCAGAATAACACCTACTGGTAAAGAGATAGCTATTATTCTGCGAGAAAAGCATCTACGTTGACAACTGTTGAAATAAATCTAGGTACTCACTTAGCGTAAGAAACAAAGAAAGAAATCTGCGAATGGACCATAGCGCAGAAATCGCTTTTACCACATTAAAATTTTTGATCCATTAACTTAATGGAGACATAATTTATATATAAACTTTGATTCATCTCCACGATTCAATGAAGAAAGTTAAATACTTAATGACAGATTTTCACATATAGATGGAGATATTCGCATTAGAAATTTACATCATAGGGATATTCTCAAGCAAAATCGTATTCAAATGGGGGGGGGAGGTACAAATCCCACGGGACTCGTGAGTGCTGAGAGACTGACCAAAATTCCTTATTAAAAAATATAGTGTTTATTAATTAGTTTTTTAAAAAAAATAGTAGAGAATTCTTATATATATATAAATATATATATATATATATATATATATATATATATATATATATATATATATATATATATATATATATATATATATATATATATATATATATGTATATAATCATGATTTATCGTCATAATTTTCATTAACACAATTCCAGAGTACGAGTAATCATAAATAGCCAGTAATGTTTTAATTTACCATCAAATAATTATGACTATTATCATTATATAGGATTACTAGAGCCCCCTGTTTGCTATCAATCCCCAACCCCCAAAAACTGCTACGCAATTATTTTTTGTTTGCTTTAAATTACTTTATAGCTATTTTTTAAGCATTGGCATAGCAAAAATTCTCTAGAAAAGTCAGAACTGTACACTTGTGTGTATTAAAAAGAATCCCACCTCCAAACATTTCCCTTAGGATTCTATTAAATTAGCTAGCATTCTATTAAATTATATTATTGAATCTATTAGCGAGCAAAAATAAGTTTGTTCGGTTATCATTGTTTAAAATAACATTTAAATTTAAAGGTTTAGTGCTATAATAAATTTGGAGAGTTCGCAACCATATTTTAATATTTTCGATACATTAAATACAATTATACCTGCATCATCACATTGTGCATGAAGCTGATCGTTCTGAATCATTTAACGAATCTCTTTGACGGTAAATTGCAATAGAATATTAATGTTATTAACATGAAAATATTGTACAAATTGTATAATGGTTAATAAGTTACTAGTTCAAATAAGTTTATCTTAAAATGTAGCACTATGAAGTAATATCATAGAATTACATTCAAATAAAAAAAGCAACTATTTTTAGTTTTAAACTCTTAATTTAAAAAAACAATCAATAAACCTAATAATAGCAGATTACAGAATAAGATTTTAAAAAAATATAATAAATACCTTTAAATTAGGGATATAAAAATATTTTATAGGAAAACAATACCTTAATGACTTTGATTAATCTTATGCTGATGACAACCGAAAAAATAGGGAAGTCAATGAGGCAACACTGGATTCTACCATGTGATTTGAAAGCCAATAAAATAAGTCTACAAAATGGTCTAATTCGCGATCGCAACGAACTATAGGGGGCGTTGTTGTATGTGCCGAATCCCTGCGATTTCCATATGAACAGTCATTCAGTTACACTGGAGACGTCTTTAATGTAGCATGTAGCATTGTAACGTTCCATCTTTATTGTGGCTGATTAAATTTAAAAAAGAAAAATGTTTGTTTTCTTTCTTATGCAAGCGAAAACAAAATGGTATCTCTTTTTTTTTAGAGAAGGAACATCCAGAACACATCGGAAAAATATTTGTAAATAAAGAGAAAAAAATAGGTATATTCTTATAAGAGTTCAAACCTAATGCCTGAGAAATAGTTTTACTAAATTTAATGTAATAACATGAAAGGCCCATTTAAATTTTAACGTAAAATAAAGAATGCTTACGAAACAAAAAAAAAGAACCATTCTTTTTTTGTCGCCATTTTTTAGTGTTACGAAAATGCCTCTTTGGGACTTGCCAAAAACAAAACAAGATGCAATTTTATTTTTTTAGGAGCGAAATATTTTATGGAGTGAAATATAACGAAAATGTACCAATGTCCATAACATGAAACTTTATCTTAGTAAACGTCCGTTTTGGAAATGTTATTTCATTTTGAATCTTATTTATCAGAGTTCATAATGGCTATAGAATCAGGTGAGAGAAAAGTTTGTTTTGAATCTATGCTAAACTCTATATCGGCCCATTTTCCACCGAAATCCGATTGACTACTTTGATTTTAAACAAAGTGTTTCATTTTAAGATTTTTTCCAAAAATTTTAAGTGCAGATTGGCGGCACTTAAAAATCTGCCAAATCTGTAGCTGTGGTTAATACGTAAGTACCGAATTTTTCTTCCATACTTTTCTGAATCATATTACTTCAAATATTGGAATATGCAAGAAGTATACATAAACACATAATTTAATACCATTTAATTTTTCAAAAAAGTATTTTGACAACAATTTTATCAAAAAATTATAAACTAAAAAACGTAAAATAAAGAATTCTTAGGATAAAAACGATTTTAAAAATTCCTCATTTTTCAATAAAAACTTTCGTATTGTTTCTTTTTTTTAATTCTTATAGTATTTAATCAGACGTAAAAAAAACCATTTTGTAGAGAACGATCATCAAGTAAGAAAAAAAATTATTTACAAGCAAATTTTTTATTATAAAAATCATAACACTTACCTGATTTATAAGTCCGGAGAATTCCAAAATGATATGTTCTTTGTTTGAAAACTTTATTCTCAAATAATATATACATAGTTTATCCCTTCATTACTTTAAGGTAACATACCACACATCAAAATTTTATAATTGTAAGATCTCGATATGAATTTTAATATGTAGCTTAAAAACAGAATAGCTGAATTCTAGTTGAAATTCTTTCAAAACTAAAAAACACTTACCAAGAAAACGATAAAAAATTTATTTATAATCAGCACAAAAGATACTTTTTCAAGTAATTCGGATTATTCTTTATTGTTGTATTCTGAATTATGTAGATACATAAATATATACTATTCTATGAAGAAGAAGAATATTCTATAACTATTACAGTTCTGTATGGAATTCATTGGAACACATTTATTCATTGGAATGACGAAAGCAATGTTGACTTCATTTTAACTTGCAATGAATTAAAGACAGAAAAATTATTTTACCGCAATACACACATCTGTAACAGCAAGTGATCATGAAATCATGTTATGTTGTTGGTAATAGAAAGGTAAAAATTATTGAGAAGTTGTTCTTCAAATGCTTGGCGTGTTCTGCTTCAATGTTTGACATGTTCTGATTAGTTTTTTCAAGAAGTTTTACCTTTTCTTTAGGGAAATTTTGCTTCCTTTTTGATGCTAAGAAAATGGCGTCCGTCATTGCCAATAGTTATGCGGGAACTAATGCCCGATATTTACAGTCTCCCGCTAGATGGCGTATCGAGTGTTGCGATCGCGAATTACAATATCAGACAACTTTAATTTTATGATCGAGAGAGAGAGATACTCGTTATTACGAATTAATAAGTTGTACATTTAAAAAATTTTAAAATTACGTGTAATATTAGTACATACCATGATTTAAGTATTACAAGTATACATAAACTAAAATTGCAGGAAATCGCATAATTATGCATAATATAGAATACAGATGACTAACGTAATAATAAACCACAATTATAATAAATTATAATCAAGTAATTAATTATTTATATTTATTTGTTATCTCGCTGTATTATTTGTTATTTATCATTGTTAGTTATTAGTTATCTCGCTTCTTGAATTATATATTTCAAACAATCCAATTTATATTTCTATCCATATAAAACAAAATTTAGTATTAAAATATTGAACGAGATATTTTTTTTTAATTTTCTTTCAGAAATCGTTATAATTTAAAATTCAAAAGAAAAGCCCCATAACAGTTGACCGAAAAATCTAAAAACGTTGAATATTTCAACGAATACACATAGAAAGAAAACTATTACAAAATAGTGCACTACCTTGCGATTTGAAAAAACGCAAGGCATGTAATAACGAAGTGCATGTTTTTCGACAAGCAGTTACGTCATTTTTTTCTATAGCACCATTATTTATTAATTTATATACTTTTTAAAAATCTACTGAATAATATTTACTAATTCTTTTTCTACTCTCTTACCACTTAAATAGAGCGTATATGTGCTGTAGGTTTTTATAATACTAACATTCCTGTAGTGTTAAAAATTTCCCGAAAAAAATTATTAAATAACAATGTATTTAACTGTGGTTTTACCATATTAAAAAAAAACATTTAAATGACGGTAAATAAGAGTGTAATCGAACTGTTAACGGTGAAAAAAACCGTTTATTAACTGCTTTCACCTAATACGGTTAAGCAACCAGAATTTTATCACACCAACTAAGCTCACTTAATGAAGCCACTTAATTCCGTACAGATTATAACCGAGAGAGTTAATCGATCCGTCTCACAAGACAGACAGAACAGGGGTTCGAGTCCCAGTGTTGACACCGCACATGAAGTGTTTCCGTTGTCCTGCACTCTCCAATGCTCATTTCCTAAAAAAAGCCTAGCTCTTATGTTCAATTAAATTTCCTTTTTAAGTTTTTGAAACCATGCTAGTTGTAAATGGTTAAAGAAACATATAGCTTTGTATTCATGGCTTTATAACCATACTAGCGGTAAACGATTTTAAAACCGTAAGGATAAAAAAAAATTTACCGTAAACTTTGCGAATAATCGGATGGACAGACTGCTGCCGGTTATTTTACCATAATTTTAGAATGAAAATTCTAACAGTGTGCAGGTTACAGTATTCAACAGTGTGCAGGTTATAGTATTCATCATAAAACTATAGTTTATATTATAATGATAAAAATGAAAGAGATAAAATTGAATTTAATATACAATTTAAATATTACATTAACTTGCTACAATCGCGACTATTTATGATCACTTAATAATTATTGCTTCCAATCATGGATCTTGATTACTTCTAATTTAGATTGTGATAACTTCTAAATTAGGTTACATATGGCATGTAATGATTTCTTGTTATTGCAAGTCATGGTTACTGGTAATTTAGATTACATGTAATCATAGTCTTTTTCAATCATAAGTTTTTGTTACTTGTAATTATGATTACTGGTAATCGTGAATTAAGTGATAGCTCATAATTGTAATTACTTGCAATCATATTTTTTATTGATTTTGTGAGTTATGACCATTTTTCATTCGTAAATTATCATAGCAATTATAATCTAAAACCTTTGTAATTGAAGAATAGGGTTGCTTAAAATCATGGTAATATCCTCAGTTAAAGATTTCTATTATCTGTAATCAAGAATGCAAATTAATCATAATTTGTTATCACTACAAGAATTCAATTGCATTTGGAATTGCAATAATCCAGTGAAGCTGCAGTAGTCCAATAAAACTGAAATAATCCATTAGAATTCAAATAATCCACGATAGACTATTTATTGAAAAAAAAAAGTTTAATCCTTGTTGCTGTTCATTCCTATAATTTACGAAATGTTACACATAAAAAATTCTAGTAAAGTGTAGTATCCATATTTCTGGTTAAAAAAACAACTGTGGTTATTAAAATTAAACTAACCAGTTTTTAAACCATTCATTTGGTAATTTTTCCGTTCATAAGGTAACGGTTTACCGGAAATTCTGTTTTTCAATATTATAGTTCTTATTGCCACCCATTTAGTAAAAAAAATACAAAAATGAAAAATAAATTTAACCAAATAAATGTTTTTAATACCATGCTCTAAGATATCAAAATTTACCACATTTCCCAAATTTTTTATCACATGTTATAAAACCATTTTTTTTGTCGTTTCTTTTACTAAAATTATGATCAAAACGCTTCGGTAAAAATTACCGAACTTTTTGTTGTTCCAATCGAGCTAGAAACACGGCAAGTTTTACCATATTCTGGTAGTATTGACTATACTTTTTTTCTTATTTCGTAAATTTCGATATTTCTCGTAATATTTGATTTTTTGACATTTATCCTCCGGCATTTAAATATTGAATTATTTTTATGCGTTTATAACATTTTTACAAGGATGAAATAAACAACAAGGAATAAACACCTTAAGTAATTGCATGGTGAAATGTTTTAATGGGCATGACTCAATTTTCATAACTGCAAGATAATAAAGTTTACCCTCAGATATTTTTTTATATTATTAGAACTTTTAAAATCATAAATAGAATGTACTTACCCTAATCTTAAGTTCTTAGAAGAGTGTTTTCGTATTCCAAAGCATCAGCGTATCTTGAAGTCGTCTGTTCTGGTTGTGGTTAATCTCGAAATAACTTTTCGCGCGGAGACAGCTTTCTATTTCGCTTGGCTCTCTTCTTTCTCTCTCTTTTTTGCATTTTAGAAAACATTCTATTTCTTTTCTATTATTTGTTAACTTTTAGTTAAAAAAGAATAAAATTTGAACTGGAATCCACTGGAAGTAATTTATCATTTTATGAACTAATTTAGTGTCGAGAAAACGATTTTCATTTGCATTTTCAGAGAAGTTTTGAGTATACAATCAAACCCGATATAGTGAACCTTCAAGGGACCGAAATTTCAGTTCACTATAGCCGAGAGTTCGCTATATACGTACTGCGAACAATTTTAACTAATTTTTCCGAACTGTTTCCGTTTATTACACATTATTTAAATAAATGACCAATAAAAAGAAATACAAAAATGATTTAAAAAACAATATGTAGTAGCAAAAAATGAGTTAACTTTTATTTTTTTATAACTCTTCGTCTTGCGCGCAAAAAGTTTAGGGGTGGCCTTTATTTAGGGATGGAAAACTGAGATAGAAATAACAAACAAGAAAAAAATGCTTATGGCTACAATCAACTCAATAGATGGTTCTAAAAATCAGTATATGTATTTTATGTAGAAATTTCAAAATTACTAAAAAATAAAGAAATAAAATCAGTCGAAGACAGAAAAAGTTCATAATATCCAATTTCCTCTTTTCTTTCTGTTCACTATATCCACAAAAAATACTATTGTATGTGCATGGCAAGGCGCGGGAGTGAACATTTCGTTCACTATATCCGGGAGTTCACTATAAACCATGTTCACTATAACGGGATTTGACTGTATTTGGTTCTAAATCTATCAATCTGATGCAATCAGAATTTGCACATTCTGCGGTGATATTCAACATTTATAGTGGTTCTGGTAAATGTCCAGAAAACTTACCACATCCTAATTTATACTATTTTATTTTGTTTTTCATAATCATAATATCTTATTAAAACAGATTGGAAAATCTGTGTTAACCAGTGAAACATCTGTGTGAAACTTCTGAATGATCGGTCATGTCTCGGATTCAAATAAGAAAATCAGAGTAAGAAATCCCGGGCAAATGTATACCGGTCAATAACTCAAGTATTCCTGCTAAGTTATTATTACAGTTATTCTGGTCATTAATAATAGCAATCGGCAATTATAATAATAATCACGCATTTTGACAAAATTGCATTTTAGTCAGATTTCCCTGTATTCCCAACACTAATATTTTTTTTTTTTTTTTTTTTTTTTTTTTTTTTTTTAAAGTTAAGTGCCATTGTCCGATATACACTAAATAATAAAAAATAAATAAATTTTTCAGGCATTCGCCATAGCAACTATATTAATGAGAATATTCACTAATGTGACTATTTGAATGTCGATACTCAGAAAATCGACTATGTAAATGAAATGTCGATATTCACCAAAATGACTCAGTAAATGTCATGTCTACATTCACTAACTTTGCTATTTCCCAGAAACAACTCAAAAAAATAAATGATATTTCTGCGAAAAAATTCTTAGGTGGTAACAAAACTAGTCTTAAGGAAATGTGCATCTTAAAAGAATTATTTGTAAACTATATATATATATATGTTAATTCAGATCATAGCTTTTCATTCTACCTTTCTTTGCTCGACTGAAGCTGATTGGTACCAGAATTTTAAAATTGCAATGTATTGTCAGAAAATTTAGAAACTGTACGATATATGAGCAATTCTACAAGTAAACGCCAATTAGGCGGCAAAAAAAAAGTTTTATTTTTTTTGGGGGGGGGGCACACTATTTCTACATGAATTTTCTTCTTTTTTACACCCTAAAAAAGCAAGAAAAAATCGTGAACATGAAATTTTTTCTTTGTGACATACTCTTTCTGACATACTCAGATAAATCTGAGCCATTTATTCAGATAAAATGATTTTTACATAAATATAATATATTATTATAATGTCTCTCTAAAACGTATTTATAGAGATTTCATACTATAAGATTATATTTTAGTATAAAAGACAAAAATAAAAAAATTTAATCTAAGTTCGTAAATTGAAAAAATCGGGAAAAATTTAAAATTGGTATTTTGTCATTTAAAGTATGTCACAAAGAAAAAATTTCATATTCAATATTTTTTCTTGCTTTTTTAAGGGTGTAAAAAAGAAGAAATTTCATGCAGAAATAGCATGCCCCCCCCCCCCCCCAAAAAAAATTTTTTTTTTTCTTTTTTTTTTTTGGTAGCCTAATTTGCGTTTATTTGTAGAATTGCTCATATGAGCAATTCTACAAATAAACGCCAATTTTTATACTAAAATATAATCTTATGTATGAATATTAGTATGAAATCTCTATAAATACATTTTAGAGAGACATTATAATAATATTATATTTATGTAAAAATCGTTTTATCTGAATAAATGGCTCAGACTTATCTGAGTATGTCAGAAAGAGTATGTCATATTTAAAGTATGTCACAAAGAAAAAATTTCATATTCACGATTTTTTCTTGCCTTTTTAGGGTGTAAAAAAGAAGAAAATTCATGTAGAAATAGTGTGCCCCCCCCCCCCAAAAAAAAAAAAATTTTCTTTTGGCCGCCTAATTGGCGTTTATTTGTAGAATTGCTCATATACAGATATTTATCCAATTTAAATAATATTCTCGTTAAATTCATCAAAACTCGTGATATTACGATTATTATGAATATCAATAATGCTTACGATACATATTCGATATTTAGTTACAGCTAATACTCGCGAGGCTGTTCTATTCTATATTCATCGCTGTTGTTACAGACATATTATAATCGTGAGAATATTACTTGAAATATCACTTTTGCAGTGTTTAAAAATATCGTCACACTATGATATACTGATGTATTGCCGAACTCTGTTCTTAATCCTTTACAAAGCTGAAGAACTTGAGCCAAATCTTTTAGTCAAGAAGAGCCATATGGTCATCATGGTTCGAGCGTACCTTAAGTGAAGCGATCTGTTTTATCTTAATATTTTACAAAATTTATAGTGGTTGGTTAAAAACTGCGCAATTTAAGAAATAAAAATTATTTCAATTTTAGTTAATATTGTTACCAAAGATAAATGGGACAAACTTTATACCACCGCTCCTGAGAACATTAGCGTATTTATTGCAAGCTGGCCTATTTTAGGGACACTTGTAAAAACGGTCAAATATTTTTTTTTTTCGATATTAATTTGACAAAAATTGCTTTTAAGTACTCTTTATGCAATATTTGATAAGAATATTAAGAGGTTGGTAATGCATGCTAAAAATTTCATGAAACTTTCTTCGTTTTCCTAGAATATGCCATTCCTGGAATACGCTCCGAGCAAAAATTTAAAAATTTCGTTTATGTGTAAATAACAGCAAAGAAACGAATTTCGTCAAAACTAAAAAAAGAAAAACATTTTGTCATTTTTTTTTTTTTATTTAAAAAAAAATGATAACATTTCAAAAAGAAATAGAAAACTCGTAGCACTTAAAATAACTAATTTTTCTAATAACCACTTTATCAATATCATATATCATCTAGATTGATCGGTCGGCTTATTTCGTCACTTTTTTTTCAATCATCTAGTCTTTATTCAAATTTCGTCATTCTAGTAAACAATCTCCCACAATAAATTGCGATGTAGTTCCGAGTTGAGGAAAATTTTCGTCTTATATGTGAGAGTTCACGTTTTGTCACAAATCATGTGATTTCTTGACGAAACGATTCTCAAAATCAACGAAATACAGCTCAAGTGTTGCTGGATCGTCAAAAGTGAGAGTTTTATTTTTAAGAGTGAGGATCCTTTTTGTTTTAGGAATTTTTTTTCGTTATAAATTTGATATAAATTCTTTTTTAGTACTCTTTTTTTTTTTTAATTTTATTAACGGCAGCTCCGCTCAAGCTTCGAGGTTGATAATATATATTTTTTTGAATTGGCTTAAAATAATTATTTCTTTCAATATAAATTTGGCATAAATTGCTTTTAAGTACTCTTTAATTAAAATATTATTTATGTCAATGCGTAGTAAGTGTTAAGTCGATAGTGTACCCCCTTTTTTTTTTACAACAGACTCGAAAATGTTTGGAAGAAACACATTAAATTTGCACTTATTTTTTATTAACTTATTATTTCATGCTCAGAAATTATTTTGCTATTTAATATAAAAAAAATTCTGGATCACATTACGGTAAAAAGTACCGGTACTCTGGGCGCCAATACATTTTATCGCAAAATCTATTTCTGCTGTAAATTTTCTGGTCAATCTCATAAGTTAGATAAACCGTAATTTATACAATAATATTTACTGTAAAATTCACTGAAACAATGAAATTAAATAAATATTACTGTGAAAATTACTGAAGAAAATTTTAAGATAAAAACTAATTTTAATATAAAATGGGTTTTACAGGTGATGCATTCGGGGTACCAGTAGTTTTTACCGAAATTTGATCTTTAATTTTTTGCAGTACGCCCAGCTCCTTACAAGCTATCGCTCTCCAATCCCTGAAACTATTCATGCTGCTCAATTAAGACTATTCGCAATTCAATAGACTATTCGCAATTCAATAAACTATTCGCCCCGCTTAAGCTTTTGCATTCTAATATCTTTTATAAATTTTTTTTATTTCTACGGACGCTGTTTGCTATCGCTCGCCAACCCACTGAACTTAATACGCAGTTTTTTGCAGGCCACTTTGCTCGCTAATTTCCCCGGTCCAACCCACAAATAAACGAATTATAGTTTCATGCAACTACTACTGAAATTAAAGTCTGATACAACTTCTGATATGATTCAACACGCTTCCAGACGTCTAACAGTGCATCGAAAAACATATTTGCTTATAAATGCAGCTTCTCTTCTTAATTAGATTTATTGTATAATTTTTATCAAAAACATGTCTGTCTAATGTTTTATTTCGCTTTTAGCTAGACGCAAATAGCATAGATAAAAATTTTTATTGGTGTATAAACTCAGTATTTTTTTTTTAACAGAAGTAGCTTCATTTTGTGTTGTTGTCGTTGTTGTTTCTTAGGATATTTGGACAAGCCAATCTCTCCAGCCATCGGCATTGCAAATTAAGTCAGGAATAAGCGCTTTTCTTTTGACAAGAGAGCGCCGCTAGGGTGAAAGTGCGACTTAGCTCAGAACCTATGGATAGATGGCAGCACCATTCATTTGTAAGGTCATTTCAACAACTTACAAATAGATCTGTAGAGGAAGAAAATTTTCCTCAGATCTATGTGCCAATGGTACTGCTCAGCCACCGGTCTCAGGAGAGCACGTATACCACCTTGATTGGTTGGGTCTCAGGGAATTTAAGGATCGTATCGTGGCTCTTCTGGACCAAGGTACGATGCTCCAACCACTGGGTTACCACGGCACTCCATTTGTTCTATCAGTGAGTGCTTAATACCTGATGCATAAAAAATGAAAGACGGAAAGGAGAAAAATTTATCTCGAAAAGACCCCAAAGAAAAGTAGATATAGTTATAATTTAATGTCCAGCAATAAATAATGTTTATAATGTTCAGAAAATGTTATCATCAAATATATAGCTCCAAAAGATATTTGAGAACTCTATTTACTCGAAAAGTAGTCGGAATTTTGATTGATGATCAATTCTATTCGGCAATAAAATGATGATAAGATTTACTTGTAAAGATCAAAAAAAAACTTTCATCGTCAAATCGTAATCAACCAAAGAACTTCAGTAGAGATTTGAGAGCTCTAAAATACTCGGAAAGTGATCGAAGTTTTGATTGCAATGTTCAACCTAACAGACATAAAAAATGTGATAAACAGAAACCTTTAATTTTTACAAAAGGAACTAATTAAAATAAATTCTTAGAATAATTTTGGTTCGTTCATTTACAATACGATATAAATGCATACAATGCATAAACCTTTTGTGTAATATGAGTTTGTATAACTTATATTGTAACACATTTATGGATAACAGATACAATATGTCTCATTCAATCAATTTATCATTTCATTTGTATCAAAAGCACGTATCAGCCATAGTGTTTTATTCCGCTTCGAATGCTAGTCACTAATAGCGGAGATAAAAGGTGTTATTTGTGGATGAACCCAGAAGCCTTTTTTTCACTTAAGTAGCTCCATTTGTTATATCGGTGATGGTTACTTCTCATTTATCAGTACCTGGTTCAAAGAAAACGAAAGACGAGTGAAGAAAAAAAAAGTTGCTAACTCAGACCCCAAAAAAAGTCGAAACAGTTCCAGTTTGACGTCGAGTATTTTCTTCGATGACGTCAATGCCCACCCACAGAATTGCTGTCCCTCAGGTGGCAACGGAAGGAATATCTTCGTTTGAACTTCAGTGAAATGTAATGGATTGCTGTGTCAAAACAACGGGCACGTGGGGGGATAAAAAAGGTTTATTTGTGAATGTTAGAAATATCTATTCTCTTTTTAAAACTTTTTGATAAATAATCATTGCGTAATTTTTCATTGCATAACACGTACTCGTGCCAACTGAAATGAACACACTTCCAAATTTTTTTTTTTTTTTTGGGGGGGGGGGGGGCTGGACTTTTTGAGATTAAAAATATTTTTATATAATTTAGTAAAACTCACATATATTTATCTTTTAAATCTAGCTATTAATTTATTTTTAAAGAAAAATATCATTTAAGTCTGAAATCTTTATACTTTTAAACCACTATATTTTCCTCTTTTTTATTGTATGCGATTTTTATAAACTTTTGCACCAACTAAAAAAAAAAAACCTTTTTTTTTTTTTTTAATTTGAAGAGAGTAAAAAAAAAAATTTTTTTTTACTCTCTTCAAATTAAAAAAAAAAAAAAAAAAAATTTTTTCCGAATTAGTTTTCATCAGGTAAAATTACTTCTTATTTGCATATTTTGGAAATAATGAAATGGTTTATTTGCCTATTTGCATTAGTCAAAAATTTATCATCAATTTTTTTATTAAAGTAAACGTAAATAATAAAAAACGTAAATAATTACGTATTGTAAAATATCATTTCATTCGTTAAACTACTTAAAATATGATTTTGCTCGAAATGAAATGGATATTGTCAAAAGAAATAATCTTTTTGTAATTATTAAAGTTTTTTAAGTATTTTTAAAAACTAAAAAGTAATACTACATTTTTACTTAATTTTTGCTGAATTTGAAAAATTAATTTTAGGGAATACTTTATTCGCTTTCCAAAACTTAAAAATATAAATAAATCAAGCTTTTAAAAAAGATATAATATTTGAGGAAACTCAATTTCAGCCGAGAATCTGGTTCAAAAGTACTTAGATTTATTTTTTCCCTTCTAAAGAGGATTCGTTCATTTTAAATAGCTAACTTGATTGAATGGAAATCGCTCTTTCAAATAAGTATTTCGATTCTTAAAGAGTGATCGAAAAAAATGTTGAAAAATTTATGAAGATTGAAAATTTAATTGCTAAGAAGATAATATATTGAAATTTGAAAATTCATATAAAAATGGGCAAGATATGAGTGATTGAATTAATAATTTCATATTTCAAATGAACGAGAAAAAAAAAAATTTTTTTTTGATTTTTTTATTTCTTTTATACTTTGATATTAAACTAAACTAAAGACCTTACGAGGGAAAAAACTCCAATTCCAAAAGTTGTAATTAATATGGAAGGGCGGTGAAGAGTTCGTGTCGTTAACTAACATATAAATGAAACCAGATTCTAACTAACATTTTTCCCGGCTTTGGTTTTAAAATATTTGTTAGACCAGTTAACAAAATTGAATTTAATTTTCATATCTGTTAGTGATAGTAATCATTGGGGCATTTATCACATACCTTGTCAATACTACCTTTGCTTCATCCAACTAACCAGACCCGATCTAAAATTTCAATTCGGAGAGTGCGACAAATATGATCACCATCAAGAATTCGATTAATCACCTATTGCTGCACAATGTTAGAATCTTGCAAAAAAATTTATCTTAAATAAAATAAACATTCTTTCTTCCCAACTCATGTCGGCTCATATTGATGCTATAGAATCTGGTTTCATGGATATGAAAGCCGATTTCCTTGTTAATGGCATATGAGTTCCTCTCTACTCTTCTGTGTACTCCTCAGATTTGACTTGTACGAATTAGCAAACCGATAATTAAATAAATAAACTAATAAACTTAAATATAAACTATGTGTAGTTTAACAATGAATAATTACTTTCGAAATTAGACATAAAAGCAATTTATGAAGTCATTCACAAAACTGCGCTTTCTCTAAATAAACCTACCTTTTTTTCGATAAATTCATATTTTAAGATCTTCAAAATATGATAGTTGCAGTTACGAAAATACAACAGACAGTACAGTACAGTAGTCAGAAAAGTAGTAGAAAATTTGAGTCCTTTAAATGGCAGTTTTACTTTTTTCATCTCTCGTCATATCTCTATAGTAGAGCAAAATTAGGGTACAACCAAAAAGTACAAAAAAAGTTTTACTCAGAGGCCTATTGTTAAGTACCAAAGGCGTAGGTCAAAGGAGAAGGATCTTAAACTTAGTTATATAAATGGGGTGTTATTTCCGGTGCATATGTTTGAATCCAAAATAAAATCGATAGGACTTGATAAGAAGTATACGAGTATTATGCATAAGAAGTATTTATTCTTATTTACAATTGATTTTTACACTGAATTAATTGCAACCGAAAACAAGTTTATAGAGCTAATCCTTCAGATATTACAACAGTATTATGTATTTAAAATATCATTTTTGTCTTGCATCTATTTATCATATGGGAAAGATAAGCCAAGGGCCAACAAACTATTTAGTATCCTTATCTTAGTAAACGACGAAAAGTTGCAGAACCTCGCTTGTCAGAGTTAGGAGGGATAGATAAGGGATCAAAGAAAGAGAAAGTTTTTTTTAAATGTAGTCCTTTCTACGCTTAGCATTGCCACGCTTTTAACTGCTTTGAACAGAATTTAAGTTCATAATATGTTTATGAAAAACAATGAAACATAGGTAAAAATAACTGGAGACGTCTCGAAAAAGCTACGGAACTCGAACCAAAGAAAAGAATTCGGATAATTGAAAGTGACAAACAGATGCGATCGTCACTTTCAGTCAGTTACCCGACTACTGCAAATCAGCCCCCTGTCATAAAATTCAATTTATTTCCGCATTTTATTGTTTAATCCTTAAATTTCTTAATTTTTCAACCTAACAAGATTTTTTTAATTTCGTGATCTTATTATATATATATATCAAATTCTATCTCAGTCAAAACAATAAGTAAATAAAAAAAAAAATTTGACGTGTTAAATAGGTAAAAAGCAATAATAATGCTTTTTAAACATAAAACCATTTTAACTTCGAAACCAGTTTCTGAAAATTTTAGTTTCATCCACTCGGATTAGAGCTCATTTAATTGAAGGTTGAAGGGGGGGGGGAGAAGAATATATGATCCATTATCTCATATTTTTGTCCAGATAGCAATTTTTAAGTTTCCTAAACTTTTATTCTTTCTCTCCTCCAAAAACCCAACACATGCGTTCGTAAAACTTTTTTACGTCTTACTAAACATTAATGTACCCGCTAGGGAAGAAAAAAAAATTATGTTCTGATTTTAAAATTTTCAAATTAGGTATCCAATTTCAATAATAGTTCAATAATAGAATTCCGTGCTAACAATTTTTTTTTTCCGAATTTATATACAGTTGTAAATAAAATTGTAACAATTTTATTTAAAACTATTTAATTTAATAATATCGAAACATTTTTCAATTTTGAGGTATACACATTTTTTTTATTATTATGTACTTTGTAATATTTATGTAATACACTATGTAATTTAGACAATCAAATTATGGATATTGTCATTTAAAATCACCTAATATCAAATGATATTCTATTCACCATAACTTTCATTGCGGTGATGTGAAGTAAGCAAATATTGAAATCACTTTGTGACGGCATTTTCTCGATTAATAGATTTAAAGCTTTACGAGATGACGAATTTTTTAATTCTCTACTGTACATGTGCATTCTGTACGACAGTGTACAATGTACAAAACATAAACGAAACACCCTTAACTTTTGATCTAATAATCGGATTTTCACATACTAGAACTCAGTTTTGATAGTTCAACGGGGAATTTCAAATAAGCTAATAAGTTAGTGAAGACAATATTTTAACTTACAAAATCAGACACATTTTTTTTTCTTTTTTTTTTTTTTTTAAATGAACGTGCTTTTTTTTAATTTTTTTTTTTTAAATAAACGTGCTATTTATTTTTTTTTTTTTTTTTTTTTTTTTTCCCTATCTGACTTGACTTTCTTACCCACAAAATATTGGGGGGAGCCGCAGCCTTAGAAATATGGTTTCTATAGTTTTGTCAGAAGAGCGTTCGATAGTTTGATCCCCTTAATGTTGCTTTTATTTTTTGCGTGTTTCGCCATATCTCAAGAAATTTTTTAACGAACTGAAACATTTTTGCTCACAATCATAAAACTTTATTTATTCAAAAATAATTCAATCAAAAAACAATTTTTAAATTATTTTTTTTTCTTTATTTTTTTTTATTTAATAATAGCGGAAAAAATGTGGAATTGTATTGTGTACAAATTTTTATATTATTCAAGAGGACGTAATTTTATAGAGCAAAATATAAAATTAGAACAAAATCAGTCGAATAGTTCCTGAAAAATCAAATTATTAAAAACGTCGTGTGTTTAAAATTCAATTTCTTGGGAGTTATGGATGGTTGACTGAATGTAAGCAATAACAAGCTTCCTAAAACCGGAAAAAATTAAAAAAAACTTTCGGTATATCCATCCGCTTATGTTACGTTTACATGGCGATGTGAACAGGCATGATTTCTAAAAAATTTTCGTATTGTGATTTAAGTTTAAATTTACGCGTAATTTTACCATTCATAAGAGGTTTTGTCAATTTATGAATTTTAAAAGGCAATGAGCCTTAAATAAAATTAGGGAAATTAATATAGCCATATAAATAAAGCGTAAGGTTTCCCACGTCTTGCGAGTTATCCCTTAGTTGGCTATATATTTGTGTAAAATATCACCAATTGTTAATTATTGAGTAGCATTAGAGCATGCTTAAAGAGTTCTGTTCAAATTTATTTTCTGCTGAAATTAAAGGAATCGACAGTTACAGTCATTGTTTTTTATAATCTTAATGCATTCAGAATTAATGCATTTAGAATCCCCCAAAATCACCAGAAAACATTTCATTACTATTCTACTAATGCTAATCATTTAGTTATTTTTAAGCAAAAAACGCTTTACTCTCGTTTCCATCTGAAACGGGGAGTCATGTGACTTTTCACAAACTGACGTCACTCGTGTCCATCTGCTGTGCTGTGAAAGCTATTACGCTCTTGCTTTCGCTTGAATTTTCATAATTGAATCCAGCAATTTTAGATGGTAAATAATTATGTGAGTACAAAGATAATTAAAAATTGTGCCCTAATGCAGCTTAATAAAAATGTGGCTTAAAATAACGAATTTTCTTAATATTTTCTAAT
Organism: Parasteatoda lunata; assembly: GCA_949128135.1. NCBI lineage: Eukaryota > Metazoa > Arthropoda > Arachnida > Araneae > Theridiidae > Parasteatoda > Parasteatoda lunata. The sequence continues at coordinate 73,776,537 of OX421976.1, read as the reverse complement.
AACAGTTAGATATAATAATTCATATGGCGCTCATTGAAACATTGTTAATAGTTGATGGTTGCGAATATTAAAGAATTTTTTTAGTTCAGTAAAAAAGTGATTAGAATGAGTTATGGATGTCTGATATCACTTAGTATAATAATACGTTATAAATACAAAATATTTCTGTTTTTTTTTTTTTTTCTTTTTTTTTTAACCGTGTTAATTTTAGTTTCAAGGTATAAATCTAATTATTTTCATTTTAAATTAAAAAAATTATTATTAACTTTTTTATATTAAATAATTTTAGATTTTAAAAATATAGAACAGCTTAGTTATTGATTTTTTTATTTATTTATTTAGCTTGAATTTAATACAAGAAATTAGCTCCGTCGCACAGCAGTAGCCTTTAAAAAAAATTGTGATCCCGGCAATTCATTCTTTTAAAAAAATTTAAGTTAAACGGAAAAGAAAGAAATTAATATATTCTCGAAGATTTTATTAACTTAATTGTTATTACGTTAATATATATTATAAGAATATTGAAATCAAGCATATGCATTTATTTAATTTTACATTTAGAAAAACAGGAATTAAATTTTATAAATTCTTCTGAAAATATTTTTTTACCTCAGTAAAATCCCTGTTTACTCTATAAATAATAATGGTAAGAAATGATATTAACATTACTGTATATTTAAATTATTTAATAAATAATAAAAAATGTGGATTAGAATTTCTTTTTATTTAGCATAAGTTTTTTTTTTAATTCTTTAGCGAAACGAAAGCGTCTAGCTTTATGATATTCGCTAAAACTATGGGATTAAATTAAATTACATTAATTGAAATTTTAAGTATAAACACATAAACTGTGATGATACAGGCATTTATATTTTAATGGACTAGATTCTTGAAAGTGTTGATTAGTTATCAGCGATACCGAAAGCTTAAACTGTGATTTTTTTCCCCACCAATTTTAATTACATTTTTTTCATTAAATATATATAATGCATTAATTTTACTATTTTAGAATTCTTCTTTGCAAGCACCGACAAATAGTTTGCAGAAATAAGAAGGAAAATCAACAATAACCATAGATGGTAAATACTATATTACAGAAAGAGGAATTAAAATATAAATTTTAAAAGTAAAAATATTTTCTTAAGCGAAATTCCTGTTTACTCAAAGAATAATATTAAGAATAGATATGAGCATTAATGTGTATTTAAATATTTAATACAAAGAAAAAAAAGCAGAAATAAACTGTATTAGTAAATATTTACTTTTAAAAAAATCCTTAAAAAAATCCTATACTTTAATATATTCTTCAATATTTCTAAATTACCCAAATATTTTGCCCTTAGATTGTAACGATGATAGATATTTTTCAATGAACTTGATTTATGAAAACACTGATTTTTTTTTAATGCGATCGATATCGGATAATAAAATCATCCACCCTTTATCTATATGTATACTATTTCTAACCAATCTGCGATTTATTTTGATGAACTAATTAGGTTGCAATGGAGCATATTTCCTTAACTTAAAAATAAGTGTAATAAAATAATATTTTCTATGAACATGAACACCTCTAATTTTAGCCGAAAAGAAGTATTGATTCTCTGTTAAGAACTACATAGTCATTTCTTCAGCTATTTTAGTGTGATAAATAAACAGTTTGAAGTTTTAAAACCTTTCTTCCATTTTGCACTCACTCTCAAAGTCGTACTAAGCGGATGTAGGTGACACGTTTCCATTAAGGCTCCTATACTGTCTAATTCAGGGGCTCTAGTTTCCATTCAGCACACGCGACGTCATAACCAATCAGGGATCGTTTTTTAATGCATCATCTACGTTGACGTTTTCGGCCAATTTACATGTTTAATAATTAAATAAATACACATTTGAGGGGAAAAATAATCAGATTCGGGAGAGAATTTCCAATTAGTCAAGGTTGAAATTTTAAAACAAATAAGAAATACTCTAATCGTCCATTAAGCTAAAGTTAGGATGAAGTAAAACGTCATATTTTAAGTGCTAAAAACATATTAATATTGGCTGCACAAGCTTTTTCAATCTTATAATCCATTATAAGCCTATAGGCATAAAAGTATGTCGAAAATAGTAATCAGGAAGTCATACGACAAATATGTACTAGTTTTATCTATCTGTACTTAGTTTTACACGATCAACCATCTATAAATGATAAATAATTCTTAAAAATTATTTCTACTTGGAAATATCTTTTCATAAACGAAATTTATAATTGTATGCAAAATTTTTTCAATTCGCATAAAATGCTCTCGAGATATGGCGAAATACTCAAAAAATAAAATTAACAAGAAGGGGCTTTATTTTGTGGGTAAGGAATCCTCATCTGCGGAAGAAAAAAAAGATTTGTTTAGAGAAAGTACGTTTTTGTGTCTGATTTCATAACTTAAAATATGGTCTGCACTGACTAATTAGCATATGTGAGGTTACCCCATAGTTTAAGTCCTATAGCACTTTAATAAGATACGGCCTTTCATAACGGAAGCATAACCAAAAACCTAAACGAAACTTCTTGAATCAAAAGTGATTCAGGGAGTTTCGTTTATGTTTTCGCGCACGAGCGCAAGCCTCTGGATTGGACCAATTAGATTGGATTCACTGACGCAAATGCGCTACTAAAAGACATTAAAATTTCTAATGCTGAATGACTTTTTGAAAACATTTATCTGCTATCAAAACTGCTTTTTATTACGTGAAAATCACTATTTTTATTTCTAGATAATACTAAAAAGAAAAAAGTTTATCACACCTAAGAATAATTTTAATAATCGATTAATCGAAATCGTAGTATTTAATCTAGAGAAACCAGAACCGGATGTATGCGAAGTGTTGCGGCTGACAGAACAATTTTTTTTATTTTAAAAATGATGTTTACATACATAATTTGTCAATAAAAAGCAGAGTATGAAAGATTATTAAAGAAAATTTTTAGCACACAAGTTACATCGATCTACATGGTAAAAATTATTTACAATTTTTGTTTAATAATAAATGTTTTGTTATTTTTCCTGATCTTCTGTTAAGTATGCCTTTATTTTAAAGGAAATTTTACTTTCTATTTGTTATTTCCTTTAATGTCAAAATTAAACTGTATACTGCTTTTTACTTTCTGGTTTGAGTTAATACTGATAGCTGTTTTGTACTAAATGTTTCATACTTCAAGAAATACATTTGATACCGCACAAATAACACACTGTTTATTTTTCTCATTTATTATATTATGTATAAAGTTAATAAAAATTATGCCTCTATTTCGTCATGTAACAGTTAAATATTAATTATAATCTAATATTTTATTGCTTTTTAAAATTGTATGTGTCTATATTTTCACTAATTTTTTTAAGTTATTTGCTTAGTTTTATCATTAAAGGCACAAAGTTTAGGTTGAACCGTTTCTTAAATTAAGCTCATCCACGTTAATAATTATCTTCATAGGGTAACAAGTATGTACGGAAATAGGTTTATAGTTTTTTGCTTAATCTTTCATTTGATTTAGTTATAATTATCATTGTAATACTCAGTAAACTTCAGTTTAATTTGTTAAATGTTGAGTTTTTACTGTTTAAATAATTAAATTTATTCTAAAATATCTTAAGTCTGGTATCTTAATTGTAAAAGTTTGTTTTTAAATTTATTGTAAGTTATGAATTAAAACTATCTAAACTTCACTTCTTTTTAATTGCCTTTCTACCATTATTGATATGCTTAATCCAAGTTTTGACTACAATAGCAAAAGATAGTTGAGCAAAATTAATTGTAAAACACTTCCTGTTCTAGTGAGAAAGTACACTAAACTGAAGAAGTTTATTGATTTTGCTTACTACAATCAACTAAAGAATAAGTAATAAATAGTTTTGATATAAATATTGGGTTTTTCTATAAATTCTCTCCAATATAAGCAATGCAATGTTTGTATTAATCAATAAATTATTTTTGGGTGCTAATTTTTTTCTTTTACTAATTTATATGCTAAAAAAATAAATAGATGATAGGTTGAATCAATTTTTTAACATTAAACCAATTATTTTTGAACCAGAATTTCTAGAGATCTAGGTTTAACAGTGGCTTAGTGATTTATTTTTTTTAGGAAAAAAACTATGCATTAAACCAAAATTTTTTTTTTTTTACATTTTTTTATGGATTTTGTTGACTGGGTGTTTTTATATGTGTTAATTTATTCAAACTAAATTTCTATGTCATATACAAAGTAACATAGACTACATTTGTTAATAAATATTGCTGAAATTGTAATTGATCTTTTTTTTTTTTTTTTTACTGAAATTTCAACTTTTCTCTGTACATAAAACATACATCTGCTATATGTTCATTATGTTTTCCTCATCAAATAAGATCAATATTATTTTCACTTCATCAAGAAAACTATGAACTTTTAGAAAACTATGTAATGACCAATTCAAGAATTGCCAAAAAAAGTCTGTTGTTCCATAAAAATATAGGATTGTCCTTTTTTCTGTATTTAATAAAGAAAAGCTTATTTGCAAACTCTCTTTTGGTAATATTATTATTACTAAAAGAAAATTATTTATTTATTTTATTTATTTTGAAAGAAATTGTATAACATTTTATATAGATGGCCATAAGAAGCCTTCTAAGGATTCTTGAAAATGGGAGCTAATTATGAATTGTTCACGTCTGTTGGAGACTGAGTATCTTCCTACTATGGAAGAAGCAGTAGCTGGTAAATATTAAAACTTTTTATTTCAAATTCTTTGATATATAATAGTAAAATTAGTTTTTTGTATTTTACATTGCAATGTATGGATCAAATGACTGTACAAAATTGAACAAACTTTGCTATAACTTACATGAATCGTGATAGGTTTTTTAGCATTTTAACAATTGCCAAAAATGTTGCGTAACGACAGAATTAGATGTTGGCTGATTTTTGACTGTTTAAGAATGGATTAAGCTGTCACATTAAAAAACCTAAACATTAAATTTTTATAATCCCAGAAACATAAAGTTTCTTATTTTAGAAATTTTATTTGATAATTAATAATATCAAGCTGTTATTACTAATTTTTTTAAATTTAAACTGAAAAGGTTTATTATTATCAAAATTTTGATTGTTAAATAAAAAAGTGAACACATAACAAAATTTCTTTTTGTTGTTGATTTGCTATTTATCCAAATTTGTATAAAAATTTCTCTTTACAAGCACAGTATGTCTGCTGAATAACATGGAAGATAACCAATTCTGAGTGCAATAATTTGATTAGGTTGCCACAAATTGAATTGCAATTGACAGTTGAAGGGTTAAACTGTAAAAGCAATATTTTAAAAGTATACATATGAAAATATTGATTAATAATGACTAACAAGTTGGAACAGTTCTGATCATGTATGAGACAGCTGAATTTTAGTTTTATATTTGTTAAATACACAATAAATCTTTTTGAAAATAGTTGTAATTTTTATGAATTAAGAAAAAAAAGAAATATTGAAATTTATATTCTTTGTTATTGTTATTATATTAACTTATCTAAAACACTTTAAAAAATTTCTATGTACACTATATTATAAAAAATAAGTTTCACATGAATAACAGTTATTTTTTGAGTTTTTTTTAAATAATATTATTAAAGTGATGATTATTTCTAATATCTATATATATATGTATATATATATATATATATATATATATATATATATATATATATATATATATATATATATATATATATATATATATATATATATATATATATATATATATATATATTAAATTACCAACTGGGCTTCATTTTGAACTAATTCCATATCACTGAAAATTAAAATCAAAGTTACAACACTCTTTTAAACTGTGATTTGCCATATTGTTAGACCTATTATGAAAAATATTCAATAATTAATCAATATATTCCACAAATTTTTTTTTTACTTAACTAAGTTAGAGATGTTAGATATTTAGCTGTTAAATATGGAATCTTGAAGTAAAAAATGAAACATTCACTTAGTCTAACGCATTTTATTATGTAATAAAAAAATCTTAGTTTTAAATTATCAATATTTCAACAATACTCGTAGGCATGAGTTTCACGAAAAATATTAGACAATGCATTCAGCATTTTATTTGGTGATCAACATTAACTAATGAGAATTCAGATAAACAATAAAATAAAAGATAAACAATAAAATTCAAACCTGAATTAAAGATTTTTTGAAACACTCTTTTGGAAAACATTGTTTATGCAGCCATTTTCTATAGCTGTGTGACAGTATCGACTTAATTTAGTGTTGCCAGTTCCTTGGACTACATATTTTAATGTACTCATTTTCTCATTTAGCTTTAGGAGAACTGAGTATAGGATTAGTGATATTAGGAGGGATTGTCACGACTGGAATGTATTGTATATACATTGAAGAACTTGTGTTTCTATATCGTCACTGGCCAGTCAAGTTCTTTCTCTTAAAACTTGGATGTCTCAGCATATTTCCTGTAAGTAACAATTTTAATTTTTTTTAGTTATGCTTGTAAGAGTGATTGTTTCTGGAGTGACAAGATTACTGCTTCTCATTGTTCTGAAACACATTGGTGTCGAAATTTCTCAAAAGGAGTGCCAATTTAATTTCAATTATTTCAAGCTGTAATGGAAAATTAATATTATGGATTATATTTTGCCTAATTTTCTTTAACCTGATACGAAACATAATAGCATATTTATCTTAATTAGGTAATTATTAATTTAGTATAGAGTAGCACAGCCCTTTTTTTTGGAAGCATCTGCTGCAAAAAGGAATTTTAATTTATGGCATAACAAAGCATAAAGTGTTAAAAATATTGATAGCGAAATAATAGTTCTCACCTAGCTATTAAAGTCCACATTATGCTTGAAGTAGGATCTTTTTCGCACACTTTCTTACGGAACATTATATGTCCTTGCCACTATAAAAATTTTGTATGATAATAATATTTGTTTCAAACTTAATAATATTTGTATAAAACTTAACGTAAGTTAAGTTTTTTTTATATTTATATTTATCTAATTAAGGTTTCTCTATTTTGCAAAATATTCATAATTAAAAAATGGTTTGGTTTTGATGACACCCGCAGTGCATTTGTAATTATCAAAGTCTTTCTTGCAAAAAGAATTGGATACAATTCTGCTCATGGCCATCGGCCTTTGGGAGTCCCAATCAATTCAGTTTTTATTTATCATTTGATAATTACTAAATAATTCATTAGTATGACAAGAATAATGCAAATTTGAAAGAAAGTCAAGGTATAAGTTATAATAGAAGACATGATACAAAGAAACAAACTATCAAAATTGATTCAAATATGTCTCATAAAGTTGCAATTTAATTAAATGTTATATAACTGTATGTTCCAGCTATTGTTGTGATTTAGATATATTCATACACCAACAAATTAAGATTATTTGAGATTTTCACTATTGAAAGCAAATATTATTTTTAAAGGTAATTTTTTTTAAATGATTTTGTTTGCAATCATACTTATCTTTGTGAGCATCGATCTCTTGGAAATCTTGGTTTGGTTTTTTCTATACCACCACTACAAAAATTAAACATAAAAGAAGTTCGAAAGTAACTTATTATTCCATAACTTCAGCACAGATTATTATGATTACATGTTTCACACTCTCTGACTGGAAACGATGGAACTTGTTTCATTGTGTTTCTGGTGAAATTATTGTATGAAATACCATATTACTGGTAAATATTATATCATTGGTATAAAATAACCTAATACTGCTTGTCCACACAGTAGCAAAAACCCTTCTGTACAGTAGTAGGCTCTGCAGATTATTTTTCATCTACATTTTCCTTTTATTTTTAAAAAGATTATATTCCTTGCAAATTTTCTTTTTTAAATAAATTAAGAAAAAAATATCTAAACTTGAATCTAATAAAAATTAAAAAATCTGAATAGTGAAAACACTGTGCAAAGAACAAAAAAGTAATTTTTTTTATTATTATTGTTGTAAGCCAAACTGTATAAGAATTATTTCCATTGTCTTTAATATTTTATAAAATTTAACTTAAATTTAAGCAACATTAATTATCTATGTTTAAGGACTTTGTATTTGAAAATTTTGCCACATTTATGTTATATTCAGCTGAATTTTTGCAATAATAATCTTTAGCAGACTGCATGAAGGTCACAGACAAATTTAGATTAATGAAAAAAGTGTTGCTAATCTAAATTCTATCTGTGTAATTCCAGTATTCTAATAATATATTAATTATTAGAATACTGGGAGCATGAAAGCATAGGAAGAAAATCTCTATACAGAAGCAAGAAAAGAAATGTTTATTTATGAATCAAACTCCAAATTGTACAGGCTATAAAAAATGGTGACCGTACAAACAATTTTCCAGCTCCAGTTGAGCATCAAAGTGCTAAGGAAAGGAAACACATAATATGCTATATAAACAATATTCTTGTAAATTATAATGTTTTAATCAAGGAAGGCAAACTGAAACATCATAATTAGAAAAAATTATAAATTCAATTAAAGAATACAAATTACTTTTTATTAAGGACTTAGACCTAATTTTAAGTTTGTCATTTCATGGAAGCATTATTTTAAAAAAACTAAAATGGTCTTGATTTTACCACATCCTATCCCCTTGAGTATATCTGAAAGGAAATTCTAAGTATACGAATTTTTGAAACTCACTTTAAACAATTTATTTTATAAAGAAATAATATTTCTATTTCTTGCACTAGTAAGGGCATCCTACTTTCTATCTAAAATTAAAATATTTTAATATTGTTTCTTTTTTCTTATTTTATTACTCAAGTTCTGTTTTCATATTCAGCTCACAGTGTTGTAAAATGTTAATAAATAATTTACATTTGGTAAAAATCAAAATTTTCTTGCATTATTATTATTATTTGGTGTTTCATTGTGCCTAATAGACTAGGATACAGTGAAACGATGGCCGACTTTCACTTTTTTTTCTGTTTTTCGTATATAAAGATAATTGTTTAGAAATTTATTTAAAAAATTCTTAGATGGAGAAAATTGTGCTAAAAATAATAATAAATAAAGCTAAAATTGTGCATTAATTTTATTTTTGTGCATGCAAACTTGTAGTTCTGAAAAAAAAATTTCAGAAATTCTGTTCCATTGTTCTTTGTGTTTCCCTAATTTAGTAGAAATATTTTTCGCCATATAGTATTGATGAACAAAACTATTCTTAATATTTACGTTTTAATTTAATATACTAATTATCTTCATGGCGCCCGGTGGCTGAGCGGTAGCCCTTCGCGCTGTCGTGCCACAGGTCCCTGGTTCGATCCTCGGGCCGGGCATGGTTGACTCAGCCTTTCATCCCTTCAGTGGGTCGATAAATGAGTACCAAGCATGCTTGGGAACTAAACAGTGGGGGTTCCGCGTTCAGCTGACCACCTGACCGGAACATCTGCTCCTGCACCCCAGAGCCCAAGGTCAAGAAAACTGAGATAGGCACAGTATGCCTTGGCCCTCTATGGGCTGTCGCGCCGCTGTGTTTAGTAATTATCTTCATACTGATACATTTTTTTATAATATGTCTATTTCACAATTATTATTCAAATTACTAATTATCTTTCTCTAATTGACATAATTATTCTGTCATAATTAAATTTTAGGACTGTTTTAACGTATTTATTTCCCACCTAAGCAGTGCTGTTATTACCTGCAAGACACTGTGTTTTAATGTTTTTATAACCTGTGAATTTATGTTTATAGAAATAGTTTTTTATCAGTAGATGAAACTTTTACTTTATGTTATAAATATCTTATTGTATCGTTTTATTTTTATATCTATATTACGAGTAAGACATTTTAGTCATTTGTAAAATGTTATTAATAAGTGATGTTTATGAATTAAGTTGCAGTTAAAGAAGCTATTAAGAAATGAATTTATTTGTAGTAAATAAGGACTTTTTTTCATCTTCTTGAAAACCGTCATATTTTCAAAATATCTTTAAATTTACATGTTATTGTGGAATGAAATATTATAAATTAGCATATTCAAGATAACCCCCTCGAATCATTAATATGATAATCTGATCATTAGAACAAAAGTTAAGGTGCCTCGTTGTTTATTTTGCAAACTACATATATATTGGAAACTCTACTTATTATTGGAAATACTACTAATTATTGGAAACATAAGAAATTTACTTTTTTTTTTTTTAGATCTTCATGCAGTCTTAAAAAAACTTTAAAAACTCAAGTCAACATCAAGATTTTTTATTTATTTAGTTTGGTCTAGTAAATTATGCAAATGAACACTATGATTTGAACTCTTAAGTATTTCATTTTCTGAATTTTAATGGATGTAGAAAATGTACATTCTTTATTCCAATTTTGACTTATAAAGCAATTTCAACTTTATTTGTGAAGGGAATAGTAATAATCTTAAAATTTAAGATAACTTTCTTTAGAAAAATTTTGATTTCTTCCAATTTGTGATGTGTTGGCTGAACTTAATTTTTTCTTTCTTACATTGTGATTTTTCTTCTTTTTTTAAAAAATTGAAATGTTAGTAATGTATTGTTACAAAGTTTCAAAAATATTTTTTTTTTAAAATTTTTACATGAAATTTGACATTTAGGATACAAAAAGTTCATTAAATTATTGAAGAAGAAAAAAGTATAGTATCAAATTTTGAGTGTTAGAAAAATATTTGAAGCTGATACTTCAGCCATTATCTTAAAATTGCCTCTAGTAATTTTTTAATTAATTAGTGGAAGTTTGACTATAGTCCTTAATTTCATTTAGTGTAAGAAAATTTTTAAAAGTTTTCAGAAATCTTTTATGGTCAATTTACCATGCATTGATAATTTTGAAATCTCTAGATTGTGGGCTCCTGCTTCTTCCTAAATCTTTTGGTACCTCGTGCAACTGAGTACACAACAAACACAGTTATCTTGTAAGTTTTTAATACCTTTTTATTTATTTATTTTTATTTGTATCATTTAAAAATATTGTAACATTTTGATGCTATTTAATTTGTGTAAGTGTATGTTTGACAATTTTCTTCTGATCTTTTGGTTTGCTATGTAAAATAATCTGCGTTAATTTGTGATATGTGAGGATGTTGCAGAATGATTCAGTGGTGAATGGGTGCATTAAGTAAATAAACCATATTTAATTAACAAACAAATTTAATAAACAATAAAACAATATGATATGAAATAGGGCTCTCCAATGAGCCATCGATTTCAATCCATTGCCTGCCACATAAGTAATAACAGAGTTATTGTGAGTGATTACAATGTTCTCCTTTGGTCAGGCAGAAATTCGTAACAGAGGATAAATTGAATGCATAACATTTAAACATAGTTCTACCACATTAGAGCATATAAAAGTTCTTTTGAAATTTTCTATCTGATAATTTTATTTTGAATTTGCTTTTTGTTTCACTCTTTATTTGGTGATTTTATTTTTGTTTGCCTATTATTATTTGGAATCATAAATAATTCAAAAAACATTGTAATATTACAAAAAAATTTAATTTTAGAATTATATACTTAAGGTTATTAAAGAAACATCATAGTCAAGTTCACAACTAAAGATCTTTTGAGTCTTTTGTGCACTTACTCTCATGATAACAATTTATTTCAAGTAAGTTCAAAAACCCAACTTTTATTTTCAAAGAGCTTTTGAAATTATTTTTAATATATTGTTTTTCGATGGAGCATTGTGCTACTTCACTTAAGCTGTATTTCTGTTAATCAGTAATTTCTTCTTTTTTTTATATTTATTAATGCATAGTATATACTTACCGTAATTTAGGCATTTATGATTTAAAACATGAAATTTTGGTATGTGTGGTGCATCTAATGGGGCTCCCTATCCAGTGTTTTTTACTACTTGAGCTTGAAAATCACGATCAATGATAATTTAAAGAATTAACAATGTAGGTGAAAAACAGTTTGTATGAATGTAATAAATGCGCACCAGACGCTTTCCCTTTCAACCAAAAGAATCTGTCGCCAAGTTCCCTTTTTGCAATCTCCCCCGAATAGTTTTTTTGAAAGATCCAGGGAAGTATGATTCCCTCTCCCCCCTTTTTCTGTTGCAGCTGTGAAGAAAAAAAATATGCAAGTCATTTTCAAAAACAAATGAGTGGAGTGAAATGCTTAAATGATCTATCTTGAAGGTCAAGTTCATCCCCACTTTCAGCTGAAGATCAACTTTATTATTTTTATCGTATATATCCGAGACTCAAAAATAAACTATTTAGGGATGCTCAAGTAAAAATGATTCAACGTGATGAGCGCATAGATAAAAGAGGGACGTGTGAACTGCTTTATTTATTCAACATTTAACGTTTATTTTAACAATTTTTAGCTGTTTAATCATGTGATTTATTTATTACTGGAGAATTATAAATCAATTATAAAAGAAATAATGCATTCACGTTTATTTTATGCTTTAATTTTGCTCAAAACAAGATTATTCATTTATTTTTTATATATATTTTTTCAAAATTATTTTAAAGTTTTTTTTAGCTATTTATCATTTAATAGATTAAAATTATATAAATTTACTATTAGTAAAAAAAAACAGGATGTGTTCGTGATTGTTTTATGTGGCGCAATTTTGTGCAAAGCAATATTTTAATTATTATTAATATTTTTTGTATTATTGTAAAGATTTTTAGTCGTTTAATTATTTAATTAAATGAAGTATTTTAATTCAAATTACAATAAAGCAACGTGATGTGACCATGATTGTTCTATATGGTACAATTTTGTGCTTAGTAAGTATATTTAAGCTCTTAATCTGTTGGTTTACATAAAATTCAAGTCTTTCAAATTAGTATTTATTGACCTAATGCATTTGAGATTGTGTTGCATTTGAATTTTGTGTACATTGTTCGTGGTATAATTTTGAAAACATTTGAAAAGTGATGATAAAAGTTATCGAAATGCATAATTTCTGATTTTAAGTAAGATTGCATATTTTAAGTAATTCCATATTTAATAAGTATTTTAATGATTTTTAATTGTTTTATCATTTATTTCATATGTAACTTACTATTAGCAACAGTTGCGTTAACTTTGTGATCGATAATTTTAAAATTTTGCGTTGCATATCTGATGGTGTGGTTCTTCTGATGAAAAACTTTTCCATTTTAGTCAATTTTTATGTGTGCAGCATATATCCCAGTGCAGCATATCGTCACAAAGTTATTGTATTTAAAATGTAGATTTGTTGTTATTTCTTACATATGTAGATTTGTTGACAAAAATCAATTTAATAGAAAGTATTACTAATTATTTTATAAAAATTTTATATCACTAATTAATTTCAAATATGATTATGGATGTGTCATTTCAAAGTCTTAAAAAATCATAATTTATCATTAAATAAAAATCAAATGAACCACTGATATTCAACACATAAATGATAAACAAGCTGTTACTTTTTCATAAAATAAAATTCCAATTTAAAAACTGTGGCAAGCTCTTAAAATTTTGGATTAAATTTTTAAAAATTGCTGCTGTTAAGTTTGTGAAAAGTTAGTACTTGCAAACAATATAAATTACCACTCATAAATATCACAAAAGTTACAAATGTGTTAAATGTGATGTGTAAGTTTTTCAAGTTTTCCAATTTTGCTTTATTTTCTATCATTGAATGATATACAGAGATGCCAACTTTTTAGATTTCACAGTCAAGATTACTATTTTACGGTCGAGAAATAATAATTACCGTTTTTGAGAATTTCCCTTATAATCTGTTTAAAAGAAATTTTTATTTCCTTAACTACCAAATGAAACTTTGTTGCTTGCAACGAATCAATGATAATTTTTCTACTTCTAAAACAATAAATAAAAAGCAGAAACGATTGGATACAAAAAAAGGTAAAGAAATCTCATCTTTCCTCCTTCCAATAAGCTGCTCTCTCTTTTTGAAAAGCACAAAAGAATATTCTCAAATCTGAAGTGAACAAAAATTTTTAATCTTTCAAATGTAAGATGATTAAAAGACAATATGGGCTAGTTCTAATTTAACCAGAAAATGGAATATTGATTCCAAATAATCGATTTAATTTTATCACTTTATAATAAGGTATAATGTTTCAGTGTTAAATAATTTTTAATTAAATCCTTTATTTATCGTAATTATATTTCTCATGTTACTTTTTTTATTTTACAGCAAGTTCACACATATTTTTATTTATGTTATGTGCCAATAAAGAGTTAGGTTAATTAAAATTTGAATTAAATGATTGAAATCACTAATTTGAATTTAATAAATTTTTTTTTTTAATAACTGCAGGCACTGAAATTTCGTTCTTCGTCTAGAAGATGCCGGAAGTGTTGCTCATTTATCGTTACCTAGTGGGCACCTGTGAACCAAAGTCACGGAGGCGAGCAACATTACCCACGCCACACTGCCACAAACCCGTTTATAGGGTGGGCTACATTCACACCAGAAGACAACACAGAGAGAAACATCCATGCCCAGAGCGGGATTCGAACCCGCAGCCATTGGCTTCGCAGTCAGACACGCTTACCACTCGGCCACCTGGCCGGCTTTTCATAAATTTTAACTCTCTATATTTCTGTGTTATTGTACTTCCAAAGTTTGGAAAGTTGGCAAAATCTACTATGAAAAAATGTTTAGACTTTGATAAAAAGTTTTTTTTTTAAAAAAAACTTTGTAATTTAGATGTCTGAACTTTTTACTGAATTTAATGCATATTTTAGGTCTCACATTCTAAGTCTAATTTTTTAAAGTGATTTTCACAATCTTTATGTCACACATTTAAGATATTAATTTGATTTTAAGGTGTCTGCCTGCTCCATTAGTGCTGTTTTTCTGGGTGGTTATTGGTTATGCATCGAAAGAAAGGAATTTATTAGAACGTCTAGAAGACAAATTGATACCACTTCGAGGTCCACCCTGTTGTTGGTTTTGTTGGTGCTGTCCTAAAATGCCATTTTCAAAGTAAGTTTTACAATTGATTCATGGATTTAATTATACTAGGAGGCTTCGCCCCCTGCTCACTGGCGCTTGCCAACCCCCGGAACTGCTTTCGCAGTTCATTTCGGTTTGCTTCGCAATCCAATGCTCGCTTTGCTCGCTCATTGGATACGTTCTTAACGTCTAGCTTGTGTATACTTTATAGAGAGAATTTCTTTAAAAACACAATTGTTAATTTGGGCATTTGGCGATACAACACTTATAGAATTGAAGGATTTGTTACGTCAAGCGCTCAGGTATCATAATTTTGATCTAGTTGCGCTTCTATGTCATTTTGATTTATGTTGCTAAGTTAACTTTCAAAAATTTCTATGGCTGGCAACAGCCTTTTTATTTTTTTAGTTTATTTTTATTTTTGCCGCAGTTGAATTGAACAACCTGATAATGCTCACTCTGGTTATTGTTTTTGTTTTTAAAAGCGCTATATGTTGAGCCACCTCAGCTAGATTTGGCATGTGACATTTTTAGATGCAATCATTGGTCGATTTTCTAACGTTGCCATTCGGGGAGTTGTAATGAGGCTTTTTTTTGGTGCCGTGTAAGAAAAATATATATTTAATTATATGAAGTGTTTAAATATTATTTCTTTTTCCATTATTTATTCACATTTTTCACTTTTGATTCAAATCATTCAACTGTATAACTTCATCTGCATTTTTTTTTTTTTTTGAAAAAAGGTCTGTAATTGCATTAATTGTAAAATAAAAAAATTTCAATGCTTTCCCAAATAGTTAATATTAACTTTTTCCTTATTTTTTTTTCTCTTTGTCATTTTGATTTTCCCCCATTTCAGTGTTAGTTTTTGTGTTTTCCACTTAATAGTTTAATATTCCTTCAAAATCTAACTCAAAAGTTTAAATAGTTCGGAGTAGTTAAAAATATGCTAATATTATATGATTTCTAAATGTATTATTTATTTAAAATAATATTTACCTTAGCAACATTAAAATAAAATGAGCTAGTGTAAATTATATTAGATTCTTTTTGCCAATTGTACAATAAATTCGCTGATCGAATTCCAGTGCCAGTTGTGATAATTGACCGACATAAGTAACAATTAAACATCCTTCCCTCTTAAAAAGTTTAAATTTAGATTTAATTTAGCCAGATTCTTTGTCTAAACTATTGGGGCGAAAAT
This sequence comes from Parasteatoda lunata, assembly GCA_949128135.1. Classification (NCBI taxonomy): domain Eukaryota; kingdom Metazoa; phylum Arthropoda; class Arachnida; order Araneae; family Theridiidae; genus Parasteatoda; species Parasteatoda lunata. The sequence goes on along the minus strand of OX421976.1, from coordinate 73,760,385 downwards.
CTAAATATTTTTAATTATTTTAATTCAAATTTGATACTACAATTTATTTTATATCAACAGTATATTAAGCAAGGGACTCAAAAGTGAAAAATTTTGAATGTTACAGCCCTGCAAAAAATAATCATTAAAATCTTTTATAATAAGCATGTAACCCTTTGAGTCCTAAAAATGTTGGGCACTGAGTAAAAGGTCTGCTTGTTTCACCTTGTTGAAAAATTTAAGTTATATTGCTGGCCGAGTGTAAGTACATGTGATTAAAATAAAAGACTATATACAAGATTCACTTCTCATAAAGAACTAACATTTTATTTAAAGTTTAAAAGGATCAATAGAAAGGTGAATGTATGAAATTCATATTCCTTATACACAATATGAATTATAATTTTTAAAAAGAAAACAATTATTGAGAAATTAAAATAGAGAGTGATTAATTACCATTTCTTTGATGACCATCGTACAGAATATACTTTAATTTCTTTCCCTTTAAAATTAAGCATGCTTTTTATGTTTTAATTTTTTTATCTTTAAACATATATCTATAACTCCTTAAATCTCATCTCTCTACTTCTAACTTAACTTATTCTATATCCTCTCAATTCTCTCTCTACTGTCCCACAATCCTTTTTTCACTACGCTTCAAAAACTTATCCCTTGAAAGCAGTGGCGTAGGCAGAATTTATTCAAGGGGGGTTCATAATTTTCTGAAATTACTAAAAGAAATTCGAGTATGTAATGAAACACTATTATTTCCCTATTTTAGACAGGTGGGCAATTTTGACTTTTTATTTAGACAACATTGTTTAGTTAAATTTTGATTTGATTTTTTAAGTTTAGAAACATAAGTTTTTTTTATTAAAAAGTAGGAATTAATCAAGCCAGAAAAAACTACTCATAATGTAACAGCTACCTAAATAATAACCGTATAAATGTGAATATTCTATGAAAAACCAATGAAAATAACTTACCAACAAATAGGGAATTAAACCAGTATACAAACATGCTAAAAATTTATTGATTTATACAGTAATATCCAAACGACGGGGTTTTTTTGCAAGTTTGTTTAAAATGTCTTCTACAGCTGGGGTCAATTTTCTATGAATGTTTAAGAGTGCCAATCCATTCATTCTATTATCACCCGTTGAATTTTGTGAATAAGTCTTTAAAGGATCTTTCATTTGCACTTGTTGAAACAGGTAGAACGACCAATAATTCTAGGAGTTTGAAAATGTTTGGTTTATATCTTTATTGCACATTCCAAGAGTATCTGCCGCAATTTTTGGAACACTACCTCCGTCTTCACTAATCCTTTTTAATCTTTTATACCAGAGTTTTAGTTCAGACTTAAGACTTTCTTTACAGGTATCCAAATATTGAGCATAAAATTCCACTAGTGCTTCAAAAGCCTTTATGTTTTAAGGTTGGTAAATGAAAGGATCTGTAGGAAGAAGGCACTGAAATCCTTTCAAAATATCACGATGCGATACAAATCTTAAGTCTAATTGTGTTATAAAATTTTCTATAAATGGAATAAATACACTAACTCTGAAATATGTTTCGGGTGTCGATGAGGGAAAATTAGCGCGATTTTTCTGTCTTCCTGTTATTCTAGGAATTTGTATGGAAGATCCAATGTTTGTTAGCATAAGAGAAGAAGAGCTGAATATTTCAGAGTATGTTTCAGTGGCATTAATTTCACGCATTAGTTTTAGTTCTTTAATAACATCTTCTGCAAGACTCACTGCCTCTATCAAATCTATGCTTGTTTTTTTTGTAGGTATCTACAAAGATGGATTGTTATAGTGAAAACTTTGTAAATGCACAAAAGAGATATTACGAACTAGCAATTAGATACTGTGCACAGTAAAGAATTAGGTAGCTGATTCCTTATCCTTCCATTCTGATATTTTTTGAAGAGTTTCAACAATAGGCTCGAAATGTTCCACCACAGTGGTTACTGAGTCATATTTTTCCATCCAAGGGGTTGCACAAAGCTGTTTAATTTTCTCCCTCTTAGAGCTCCTTAACTGCTGAAGATAGGACATACTGTCGTATGCCCTAAAATAGGGTGGGTCCAAGATACAAATAAACAAATACTGTCTTTTTGGCGAATTTAAAAAGTCGTATAATGTTTTAATTGTCCCTAAGCAATTTCTAATGCCAGTTATTTCGCATGCATTTGATATGGCCAAATTGAGGCTATGAGCCTCAATTTGGCCATACCAGAGCAATGTACATAGAGTGCTGATGGGACACTACTTCTTATGTGGGCTTGTACACCATTAATTTTTCCACTCATTGATGCAGCACCATCGTACCCCTGCCCACGTAACTTTTTTATATTAACCTTCATAGACTGTAATTGGTTTAATATTGTTGTTGCTATTGCTTTTCCGGTTAAGTCACGCACTGGAATGAATTGCAAAAACTGTTCGGTGATGTTAAAATTTTCTTTATCGACATATAAAACGCATAACAATAGTTGCTCTGTACCAATATCAGTTGTTTCATCTGCAAGTATGGAAAAGCAAGTTGCATCATTAATCTTGCTGACTAGTTTTTGCAGGATTAAAATATTACAAACCTCAATAACTTCGTTCTGGAATTGAGGGCTGGTATACTGAGCATTTTTTCTGCTTGACTCTAAAATGTTCTTAAGAGTCGAATCATTCTTACTCCGGAAACGAAGCAATGCCTGAAAATTTCCGTCGTTCTCTTCATCTGGTTGTTCAGCAATTATTCCCGAATCTTTATGTCCTCTTAGAGCGGGACCTTGATTTCCAGAAAATAGGATGGTTTCAATGATGGGAATAATTTTTTTTCTATTTTCCGTCTGCTTGCTGTTTTTTTCAACTTGTTCATCCACAAGTTTCATCTTTCCAAGTAAAATATCATTTAATATCCCATTCGATCGTTTCGATCGATTTTTTGTGATAAAGACATTTCTCGTGTTCAGAAAATCGCTCTACTGCTTTTTTCCAGTTCTAAAATTTTACATTGCACAGTTGGCCTAAAGGTTGTTTGCCAGAACCGGCACCACTTGGTGCGAAAAGTACACAAAAAGCACCACCCTTAACCTCTGAATATACAAGCCATTTCCAACAATAAAGCCATTTGTACTGAAATTTCAATTTTCTTTTTCCCTTTTCAGGAAAAACAAATGCTGGATTGGGTTCCAAACATTTTTTAGTATATCCAGTTTTTTATCCTCGCACATACTATTTTCTGAAAAAAGTCCAATGTCATATGGGTGGGAAGTAACACTTTGATGGCCACTTTCACATTCATCAGATTTTGTTATGCTAGAAACGTTTTCTTCAACGGAAGTATCACATTTCTGTTCAACAGTAAAACTTACATTGATACTAGATGCTGTCACCTCACTAATTTCTGGTCGTGATTTTTTCTCAAAATAATTAAAAATCACTAAATTCTTGTGTTTTGACATCCTAAAGATCCAAGAACAGTAACAACAAAAATATATATTGGCACAGAAATATCCGTTATGCTACGATCTTTAAGTTTTGAGCTGGAATGAATAACTTCAATGAGCACAGTATCTCAAATAGTAATGTTACTGATTTTTCACTAGTCGAAATAGTGGCGACGATGGGTTCGGAGATTGAATGGACTTTTTGTTAAGACAAAACAAAACAGATTTAGCGACAAGCTCCGAAAGACAAGCGGCAGAGATGACTCTTAGTCTGACTAACTCCACTGTACTCCGTCCCCTCTTTTATATAATTTTTCACCGCATCTCCAAAATTCTTTAATTGTCTCAAAGACGACAGAATGTCTAGGTCCAGAATCATCGCGTAAAGACCTCGCGAATACCAGCCAGTCTCGAAAACTATGGCGACTGGCAGGACAGAAAGGAACCAGCGATCAGGGCGTCCGTTACAGTATCACGTGAATTTGGTTTCAAAAGTAAAACACTATTTATAGTAAATGTTTTTTCAGTATTCTGAGAAATACCGTGAGAAAAAAAATGTAGGCATAAGGCAAATAAAAATATATAGTCTTAAAAAATAATAGCCTGCATAGTTTCTACTAAAATTTTTATTTTTGCCCTTTTGTCTGAGCTCAAGGGGGGTGTTTAAACCCCTACCCCCCCCCCTTTGCGTACGCCCCTGCTTGTAAGTGAAAATCCTATAATTTTAGTTAAAGAATAAAGACATAATCAAAACTAAAATATTTTAACAAATCCTGAATTTAAAGGGGAACACAAATGGTCCAGCCTCACATTTAGACACAACTGGTCGATAGTGATATGAAACTCCTTCATTGTAACTTTTCTCACATTCTGAAAAAATAGACAGGAAAAATAAAAAGGGGTCTATAAATGGTCCCCCCTATCAGGTGTTCACTAAAAATAGAATAGGACCAGAAATATTTTAACCTCAACACTCTGTCTTAGTTATAAGATAATTCAATTAAATAAACAGTTAAATTATATAATTTTAATAAGAATACAATACAATACAATTAAAGATATCGTAACTAAGTTTAAAGCAAGTGTTAGCCCAAAATATTCAGTAAAACATTATCTTTCTGTCTCATTAAATTATGTACTGATTGTATCATTGCTTATAATTTTTCATAAAATAATTTATAACTGGAATTTAAAATTTGTGAAAATAGAGAATTTGTGAAATTGAGATGTTTATAACTAGATTAATAAATTGATTTTAATCAAAGAGCTGTGTTTATTTGTTCTAATGAATTTATTTTAATCAAAGAGATGTGTTTATTTTTCTTTCTTTTTTTTAGGCAGCGGTTCAAAGTAGTTAAAGTCTGTATATACCAATTTTTTTTAACGCCAGTTATTCTGTATGTTATTGCAACAGTCTGTTCAAAATATGGAGTCTTTAAAGAATTAAAAGTGAGTATTTTTATTTAATCATTATATTTATTTCTTTTTTTGAATAAAAATCCTTATTTATCTTCATTAAGTCACAAAATTTATTTAATTTTTGTTTGTCACACTGTTAACATCTTGATTTATAAGAAAGTTATAGCTCATTTATATAAATTATTTTTAGTATAGCTTCACACAGTGTTACCAAACTGACAAGTAACATCTGGCTTCTGAAAAATATTTTTCTTGACTCAAGAATACATTCAAAGAGTTAGGGTGTAATAAAAAGATTTTGAAAATGACATTTTCATACTTTGGAAATCGTAGTAATTTTCACTTTTGTTATTTTCACAAAGTGTCTTATGCCTACTTATATATTATGGGGTTTTCTCTCAAAACATTGTTAAAAATGCTCTCTCGAACAATTTAGAGAAGGGGTTTATCATTAAATTGCCAGAAGCCTATTATTTCAATAGAGTTGTCTAAGCTGGAGTCTTTTCTCTTACCTGTCTTCTTGAAATTCATCAGTGATCACACAATTACTGATGCAACCAATAATTGTGCACCTATGCCTATCCCAATTTCTATTGGGATAGGCATAGGAATCATCTAATAGAAATAGTGTAAACAGAAATTGATTGAATGATAATGGAACACTGATCTAGTTCAGTCTCTGACTTGAACATCTCTGTTGGAGAACTGGATAAAGGGACACTACAAGTGACACATTAAAAAGGCTCCACTTGTTATATGCAGCTTTGCATTAGATTAAAACATTTTTTTTTTTTATGTTTACTTCTAATAAAACAGTTCAACAACTTTGAACTGATTAACTTACTTATTACTATTACTTAACTTATTACTATTAAACTTACAAAACTTTCAGGTAACTTAGTCAAAGTTAGAAAAATAAAATGAGAAGGAGTTGAGAGTAAAAATTATAGTTTCATTAAATTCATACTTGTGGCTAATTAAAATTTTAAAACTTAATTCCTAAACAGATTTATTTAGTGTCAATCTTTATTCAAAATATCTTACCATATCTGCTGTATTTAGATAAGAAATTTTGTTACATAAGTAATTCAGGTTGAAACCATTTCTAGATTTGGTCATGTTATATCTCTGAACATAGCATTTGATAAACTATTATGTGATTTATGTAAAACTTTTATTCAGCTAACATATGAGCTTGAAATTTTAAATAATTATTTAAAATTTCAAATAATATCAATTTTTATTCAAAATATCTTACCCTATCAATTTAAATTATCAATTTTGTTACATTACTGGTTGAGGCTGATACCATTTGTAGACTTGGTCATGCTATATCACTGACATAACATTATAACATTTCATAAATTATACGAGTCATGTAAAACTTCATGCAGATAACATATACAATTAAAATAATTGTAAAATTTCAAATAAATACTGAAAATAACTTTTCCTGCTATTACTGAAAATTACTTCAAAAACATTTTAATTAGTTTTTATTTGGAACCAAAAATTAAATAAGAATTTAGGAAGCAAGTTTGCAGATAAAGTTGCTATGGTTACAATGGAAATGGTTAGGCTTAAAGTTTATCCTAACTGAATCAAGAACTAAAATCTGTGATCACAAAATGGAACCTTTTGGAATCTTTTAATTAAATAACATTTCATTTTAATTTATAATTCTCTTTATTGTCAAGAAACAAAAATGATTGCAAAACAATTCTCTTATCACTTCCTTAAACTCTCCAAACCCCCTGGAATAGGGGTTCCCCCACTGGAAACCGAAAGCCAATAGTATGAATGTCAAAATATTTGCCAAATAGAAAGGAAAATTTAGCCAGCCCATCATTTAAACACAACTGCAAAGGTACAAAATATTTTTTTCTTGTTATGAATCCTACCCTAGCCATATTAATAAAGAAAATCTAACTAAAATCTGGTAAAATTTACCCTCTACTTTGAAAAATAGAATGTAAACACAAAGGGAAGTCTCTTTCCCTTCTTAGAGCTGTTTAAAGTAAAATAAAATTCATAAGTTTCATACTATAAAATTTTGAAATGGTGTATTGAAGCATTATCTAATAAATTACTTTATTATAAAAATGTTAAGCAGTATATTCATTCTGTTTTTGTTGCAAGATAATTGAAACTCTCCTTTAAAATTATTTGATTAAATAAGTCTTGAGCGTGGTTCTAAATTCTAATTAAAGATTGGTATGAAGGAATTTCAACTAATTGATACTGGTTATTTTTTAATGCAGCAATGCAATAAAATTTTTCTAATTTCAGTTTGTGCCAGATAATGCAGCGCCATATCTCATGGGTCTGAACTTCGTGTCATTTTTTATTGGAACGTACGGATTGGTGATCTTCATGAAAACCACTTCTAAGCTTCTCTCTGGTTTTCACATTCACGGCAAGTTTGTCTCCTTGCAGATGCAGTTCATTCTAGTACGCTTCCATTTTTTCTCTTTTGACACTCTTGGCAGGCTGGGATACTTTCCCTGTCACCCACCGGTTTCATCTTTAATGACTGCTCTGTGTAAGTTGCATTTTTTTTTTACCAAAGTTGTTTATTGTCTCTGTTCTTTATCAAAAGTTGTCTATTGTTTTATGTATGGCATTATACTATCATAAATTGAGACAAATTCACTCATGTCATTTAGATTCACAGAGTACTGCTGTAAAATTCAGAAAATAACAAAGATAAAATTAATTAAAATACTACTGTTAGACAAGTTCTTATGTTTCATTTAGATTAATAGGGCCTTACCCTAAAATTTGGAAATTAGCAAGAATAAAATTAATCAATATAGGACAGTGTGACAAATTCACATGTTTCATTCAGATTAACAAGGTACTGCAGTAAAATGTAGCAATCAGTGAAGATAAAATTAACCAAAATATTTCTGACTGAAACATGCTCTTCATTTAGTAATATTATTTTGTATAAAAGGCCTATCGCAATAACTACTAAATTAGTTTTTAAGACTAATTTAGCCATTTTTTAAAAATTATTCTTAGTGTTTTGATATTAAAAAAAAATTTTAATAACTTAAATTCTGGTCTCATTCCCTGTAAGTTTTAGGTAAATCAAAATACTCCAGTTTTAAAGCTAACTATTCTTTCTTAAATACTGTTTTTATTTTATAATGTAATTTAGCTTTTGTTACAGTTATTATTAATGAATTTTTTTTCTCTCAAGCCATTCTCTGCAAGTCAGATAAGAATTGATGTTTGTAGTTTGGCACATTTTACTTTTATAAATTAGTGTAGATAAGTCAAAATACTTGAGTGTAATAAAAAGTGTGAAGCAAACTATTATTTTTTAAATGATATTTTTCTGTGTATAAAATATTTTTTACTATAGAAAAATAAATATGAAATGTAATGTAGCTCCATTATTATATAACAATTAGTGATAAATTCTGATAGTGGAATTTTTTCATAATTTAAATTAGTGTCTGCAATTTTTGTGAGTTTTAGATACCAAAGTTTAACTACATTTTGTATTTACTTTTGCATTTAAAAATTCACATAGATCAAACTAAATACTTTAAAAGCAAACTATTCTCTTTTTGAATATGTTTTTTTATGTATAAAATGTTTATACAATAAAACTATATTTATTTTATAAATAATATAGCTGTTTTTATATTCTTAATAATATTCTTAATGAATTTTTAGCTTAAAGTATTGCTTCACCCCTCTGCAAGTTTATTAAAATTTGGCTATAATTTGCTGGCTTTTAAAAGTTAGTATAAAGCAGTTAGTAAATGCATTTTGCCTTTAAAAATTAGCATTGATTGAACAAAATACTTCAGTATAAAACAAACAATTGTTTTTGTTAATGTTTTTATGCATAGAATATTTTGTGATGTAAAGGTATGTTGATTTTAATGTTAAAATGAAATATTAATCTTTTAATATAATTATCTGTAATGTATCATGATAGCCAAAATTGTTTTTCACCCTCCTTACAAATTTAAGATATTAAACTATTCCTTAATTTGTATTTAATTTCATTTTTGTTTTTCAACTAAAATATATTTTCTCTATTTTTTTTTTTTTTTTTTTTGTACACAATTATATCTCATAATTTATTTAATCATGTGTTAGGATAAAGATCTATAGCGACATTACACTTTTCATTAAAACGTTAATTATTACTAATTTGTTTAATATAATTTTATTTTAGATATTAGAAGTGCCTTGCTTCTGGGAGAAGGCTTCATTCTGTCAGTGGTTGGTAGATTTTTCTTTCTACATGCTCCTCCACCACATTTCTTAACCGTCGACTCAACGCACCCCATTAATTCCAATACATGAAACATGTATAAACTTAAAAATGAAATAATTTGTACATACATTTGCATTACGTACATAAACAAATTAGTGGTTTTATTTCTCTGCAAGGTATAAGAAATTATGATAGTTTTTATTTTTAACTATTACATGAATATGTTAATTATGTTATATTAATTTTTCACACTTTATTTTTTTACTTAGGATATTTGGTTGTGAATGCATGTTTTTATACTTACTTAGTTTTTATTTTTTAGCATATATTTTCCCTTAGTTTGAAATTGACTTTTTAAAGAAAATTTTTATCAAGATATGAACTTATTTTTATCAGTATATGCTTATACTAGTATTATTATTAAAGTATCAGCATTAGTATTAAGAGCCTCTTAAAAGTACTTTTTATAATTATGTTTTAAGATTAACTTTTTTTAATAATTTCCTCTGTGATTTATGATTATACGTTTATCAGTATTATTTTTAATTATAAACTATTAAATTAAATGATATCTGCATCATGCTGATGAAGTATTAAAATTTTTTAAATTCTTTCATTGTTTTATCTATTGGTAGTTTCCTAATATTATTTACTAAATTAATCATTTTTATTTTACTAATTATCTTGAACTTTTATTTTGTCAATTTAAATAAATCCTGTTATTATCAATACTTATAAGTATATTTACAAATTTTATTCTGTATCTTTTTTATTATAAATTATATTGTTTGAGGTTTGTCAATATTTTAATTATATTTTAGTTATAATAAGTTTAAACTGTAATACCTCAAAACATAAATTAAATTAAATTTTGTTATGCAGATATTTTAGATCGTTATTTATAATTTATATCTGTGATTTTTTTCATGACATTCCATGACATGATTTAGTTAATATTATGTCAAAAGAAGTCTGTACCTTGCAGTATTTTATACACCTCAATATGTACAATATTATAGGCAAAACAATTTTTGCTGTCAGTTAGTTTTTTACATTTTTTGTTTTGTTTCATGAGCTATAGTTTTAGTAATGATTTTTAAGAAATTTATAAAAATCATTGAAAGCTCTTAGGTGATATATGCTTGTTGTTGTAAGTATAAAAAATCTTTACAAACTATCAGTAATTCTTTTTAAAGTTTTAAAAGCTGTTATATGTTTTACCGCATTTGCTCATTTCAATATTATTGCATTTCTTTTCAATTATCACTTTTTGCCAAATCCTCTTTTGATAACTGCATATAAAGACAAATTTATAAGAGCTCAATGAATAAAAAAATAATCAATTCATTGTGACAACTGGTTTAGATCAATAGAAAGTGGACTTCAGAATTTTTACAATTTGGTGATTGGTCAGTTCAATGATATATGCAATAATAGTGTGGCTTTTAGAAATAGTAGTATTAAAAAATCATCTTAAGACTTTGTTAATTTTTATATTCACCAAATAGTAGTCATTTGAAGTCCAATAACAACCATGCTGTGTTCATTTCATTATTATGTTGTCATACATTACTGTTATTTATTGTATATTATGTAAATATTTGCTTAGATTTACAATAGAGGATTTATGCTATATAGACCAAAAAAAAGTAAACAGAATTAACAGCTGTCTTAACAGTGTAGCACTGTAAAATTATTGTACTTGCTTTTTTTCATAGCTTTTTTATTAATTAATAATAGCGCCTGTTTTTATACCTCAATAATCCTTTGCACCATTAATAAGTATGCAAATTAGACTTAGACACATAATCATAATTATCAACTATGCATTGAGTCATGTGTTTCACTACATTGAAAACATTATTTAGAGTGGAGGCTTGGTAGAATTCTCGATCAAATAAACACATAATACCTCAAAATGGTATGACATAAGAACTCTGTGTTTTGTCTTCAAAATGCAGTCTTCTTTGTATTAGCGCTAAATCATATTCTTAGCCTTATTAATTTATTTGTTACATTTATAAAGTACTTTATAATGATAGAAGCCAAGCTTTAAATAGAAGCATTGTGTCTAGAAAATAATCTAATTTAATAGTATTAGCATCTATTTAAATCAGCATTTCCTGAGATTGCTTTGAGGGCAGAGTAAAGTATCTATCTTAACATCATTTTTATCTTATTATCCAAAAAAAACCTCTAATATGATTTGATTCAATGAAATGTTAATATTTTTTGGAAAAAAATTTAAAAGAAAACTTTGCGAATGATTCCATTTTACAAATGTTCAATCTATGATTACAAATTATCTTCAAATTGTGATTTTACAAGTGATAGATAGAATTATATAGTATTGTCTTTTGATATCTAATTGTAAACTTTTTTGATATACTTTAATCACAAGCATGCAAAAATTATTTAAATTAAACCCTTCAAGTTTAATTCTTTTTTCAAGTAATTTCTGTTGTGGTTATTTTTTCTGATCATAATAACAATAATCTCCATTTTTTTTTATTTTTTAATAACATGCGCTAAACAACCGATTCAATTTTGGGTTTATGACCCCAAATGTTCAACTCCATATCCTTGTAATTTTGAACCCAACCCAGAAGAAAAGGAAAATCCTTGATCAAACATTGGGACAAACTAACCTGCATTTCAGTTACATGGAGTGTAAAACCACAAAAATCTTCCACAGATAGCCCACGAAAAAGGGATTGTAACCCATGATCCGTCTACCACTGAGGATATTTTATGTCAGCACTGTCATCAGTGCAAGCCAGGAGCAGAATTCGTATCAACCAGCCAACTCTGGGATTTCAAACCTAGGGGATCTTATTGGGAGGCAAACGCTTTATCCTCGCAGCTGTATAATTTCCATTGTAATTTTTTTAATAAAGTATTCCAAAATATTATGCCAAAAAAGTTATAATAAAAAAAATTTAGAGCCACACTTTAAACAAACAAAAAAAAATATTTATAAAAAAAATCATTGGACAATTTATAAACAATGCATATTTCAAAACTTATTTTTCACTATATTTTATTCCTATATGTATTATCTACCTAAGGAATGCTTAACTTGCTAATGATATATTTGAGAAAATGCTGTTTTAAATGCCAGTTTTTAAGAAACTAGAGGAAATGCCATTTTTATCTCATCACAAATAAAAGTCAAATAGGTGCTGAAATTGTAAAAATGTATACATATGCATTAGTTTTTAATTTCTCATCTATTATGCATAGCATCCTTATAGAGCTATACTTCTATTTTTTATTAAAACCCAATGGAAATGCCACAATTATACATTATCGGGATTGTATCATATTTTTCTCTACGATAGTATTATTTCTGATTCTTTGTTAACTTTTGTTTAACTTTAAACTTTTGTTGTTTAACTTTTTAATTCATTTTTTTTCTTTTATTTTTATCCAGCATTGTGCTGCGTTTTCTCTGTTGTTTTTTTTTTTTTTTTGTTTTTTTATAAACTATGATCTAGTATTATTTTGAGTGTTAATTTTATTGCAGTATTAATATTTAATTTTAATTATATTTTTTACCAATTTTAAACATGGTATTTAAAAAACATTTTTTTAAAAAAGCTCTTAAAACTATCGTTTATGACAATGTTTTACTAAATAAATAAATAATTCATATTTTAACTTAAAAATCCTAGATTTTATAAAATAATTTTTATTATATATTTAAATAATATGTTTTATCATTTTTACTTTAAAAGTTCAAATATTCTTTTATATTTTTAATTCCATTGTGGAGTGGTGTTTCATTTTTTGCATTTAATTTTATTGTTTAATGGAATTACTGCCAAACTGTATATTCATAAATTAAAGTTCTTGACATGAATTGTTTAGTAGTAAAAATGAAATTTTAAATAGTTCTGTTAACTTAGTTGTAAAATTGAATTCTAATGTAGATTTTCACTATAAATTTAATAACTGACTCCAATGAAATGTTCTTTGAGCAGAAACTCTTAAGTTTAAGCATTTTTAATTACAGTAATTATTTTTTTATAAATTAGATTCTCTCGTTTAAAAAACTCTAACTTATTCAAACCACACTACTATTTCTTTTAATCATTTCAAAATTTATAACTTAATTTGCCTTGCTTAACTATTAATTTTATGTACTTTTTTTTCTAAACTGCTACTTGATAACCATACTGTTTTTTACACTTGTTTGTCTTGGTTCTTTTTCATTTTGAGAACTCAAAATTGCATTTACAATATATAAAAAATTTTTGATTTAAAAAAAATTTCAGTTTCAAAATAAACATTTAGATCATAAAAGAAGGGCAAATTTGGAAATTTTGCTCAGTTGTAAAATTTTTAAACAATTGAAAAAATTTAATAACAATACACGTCGTTTCTCAAAATATGGAAAACTCTACAATGTTAATTTTTAAAATGAAAACTTTAAAGGAACAAACATATAATAAAGTAATTTTCAGAATGTTATAAATTATTCATAATGCTATATTTATTAACAAAAATAATAAAAGCATATGGGACACGTTTCCCCCCCCCCCCCAAAAAGTAAGTCTGTTAGGGGGCTACAGGCAGACAATACTTTTATGCTCCTGTGTTATATTTCGTCGCCTTGTGGCCGTGTTGACCTTTAATTTTGACCAATAGCCATAAAATTGATCTGACTATTGATTTTCTGCTTAAAATAGAACTGGCAAAGTAAAGTGTTCAAAAGCCATTTCACAATGGATGTTTTTAACTGCATTTTTCAGTGAAGTATTGCTTTTTTTCCACCTTTTGTTTTGTTATTATTATTTTGTATTTCCGCCTGTTCTTAATCCAATTTACGGAATTCTGCCAAGCTCAATGTTCGTTTTAAACCCTTACTAGTGTATTTTGACAATCAGGATGAATAGGGGATGATTAACGCTTTTAGGACAGCCAATTTTAACATACCATTTCAAATCTGGAAATGTATGGTTATTAGAGAAATCCATGATTTTGAATAGTCCTTAGAGGCATTTTAGGTACAAATGTTGTTGTTAAAACCACTGGAGAAAGTATTTTGGTTATATGATCATGTGCTGTTTGGTGCTAATTGGGTTATATTTTTGAAAGAAATGGTGGACATCTGTTACTTTCTTCTTAGTCCTAAATGTCATGAAATTGATCAATGTTTTCGAGTGCTGTGATTTATTGTTTTTTATTTATGTAGTTTTGATTAAATAAATTAAATCAGATATAAACAGAAGAAAGTATAGAGTTAGATTGATTTAATCCAGATTTACCACCATGTAATTGATATAGTGTTGCAAATATGTACCAATTTTCTATTTCTTTTTTTCCATACAAACCAATCTTAGATTTTTTTATGGAAATCCATCCTTCTCTTTAAATGTTAAATTTTTATGCAAAAAAAAAAAAAACAGTACATTACAATAATTTATAAAAACGTAAAAAAATCAGATGTTGTAGGTTAAGTAAAATATTCGCTTTCATTAATTGAGTATTACTAAAAGCATGCTGAAACTTATAAATAAACTTAAACCTTTAACTTGAGGTAGTTGCATAGGTATGTGAAGTTTACTGTGATGTGATTTTTACAGAATTTAAGTTTACATAAGCTTTTAATTTATTTATATTATTTTGTAGTAAATTGTTATTTAATTTAGGTAGGAAATTTTATTAGAATTGTTTTAATTAGAAAGTGGATTTGTGAAAATATGTGTTTATTTACTAAATGTGTACATAAATTATGTCGTTAGCCAATATTGAAAAAGAAAAAGTTATCACTAAACATGCCATATGAGAGTGCTAATTATATTTTTCAGAATTTAACTTAATATATTCTTACTAGGATTTTCGAAAACAATATTTTTCCTTATTTCCTCAAGTTTTAAATAACATTTTTGTTATCTTGCATTTCTTTTTATATATTGCATTTATTTGTTAGTCTGCATTTATTACATTATTAGAATTCATAATTAAACAAAAGAATTTTTTTTAAATCAAAAACTCTTGTTGGATTTTAATCAGTATGTTACTCAAAGACACAACAAATTTGTATGAATTCTGTTTTACTAAAAAAAAATTTTAATTTTTTGCTTTGAAGTTTTTTATTTCTTATTTGTTAATAATTGTTGCACATTTTTTTTTCTAAAATTTATATTAATTAATTTATAATATATAATGAGTTATTATGAATTCATTTAAAAAAAAATCAGGGCATATGTTTAATTCTTTATAATAATAATTAAAAAATGCGTGTTTCAAATATTAAATTCTTGAGAGACTTTTAGAGAGAAGGTTGCACAACATATTATTTTACTCATTTCAACTATTTATTAAATTAAGTGAATTTTAGAAGTGTTTGTTGTTTATTTTCTATTCTCTCTTTACTGCATAAAAGAATAGCATGTGAATATCTATTTATTGTACATTATAATAACACCACATTTTCAGCATATTAGTTATTGAAAATTTTAATGCCACAGATTCATTGTATTAAGCACTGAAAAATCTAAGTCATATTGTCTTATCTCAATTTAATTGTCGTATTAAATTAGACTGGATATTAACTACATCACATTTTAAGAATCCTAAACAATATTAAACTTGCATGTAACATTCTATGATAACTTTAACTTCTTCTGTCTAGTAGGTCACCGGAGTGGACCTATTTTATTTAATTTTTTTACGCTATCGATATGTAAACTGAGTGCAGATTGATGCCTTGATTATTTATTTATTATATGAGTGAATTCTTAGTCTGTTTGCTCATCATTTGATTCTATTAAAATAGAAGCACAAGGCTCAAAAGAATTGAATGAAATAATTTAAAAATAGTATCATTAATTTAAAATATCATAATATAGTTTTAAAATTTAACTAAAAAATGAAAAGCAGATGTTAATTTAAAAATTAAAGCATAAATTAAATGTTTTTAAATTTTAAGTCTTAACTTTTTTTCTTAATAATCACATTTTAAAGACAAGTTTAAAAATCAATCTGCAATATTTTACGTAAAATTTTGGAAAATTAATTAATTAGAATTATTAATATAACATTAATTTTTATCAAAGGAGAAGCTATTTTAGGTTCATATTGATTTATATTTTTTAAGCATATAGAACTATTTTTTCCTACATTTGGATAATGTGTTGCAAATAAAAAGTTTGCAAATTTACTTAATAAAATTATTTTTATTTTCTTTCACAAAGTAAAATTGAAAAATTTTTGATTCGGAATGTTTACAAATATTTTGAATTTACAGTGATGTGTAACTTTCATGTGGTGTGGTGTTTTTCGGATTTCATTTACACTACGTAAACATGGAACAAATGCTTAATTTATAGTACTGATATTACTTATAATATTTGTTTACATGTGTTTTTCCTTCAATCTGAACCGTTGCAATATTAATTATGTTGGCAGCTTTTTTGCTTTTATTTTATGTATATTTATTATAGATGTGTTTCAATATATATATTTGTATGTGAAATTGTGTTTATTTAGACAACTATGTGCAATATGTTAGTTACTTAATTTATGGACTGATGATTAATATTGACATTTTTTATAATCTGAACAAATTAGTCTTGTCATTTATAGAGATTATATTTTTATATTGCTATTCCTTAATTTATTTGGTGGAATTTTAAGAGTTCAGATTCGGCAATGTGAAATTCACTCTAGATAGAGCAAAGCAAATTATATATATATATACTGTCAAATGAATTGTATAGATATTTAAAAAAAAGAGACTGGAAACGTTATTTGAGATGAAAGTAAAGAGTGGAAAATAATAGGGTGTCAAATAAAAGATTGGGACCAAGTGTTGGAAAATGAACTGCTGTGTCATTACTTGAATAGGTTTCAGTGTATAAAAACTTTTTTTAATAAAAGCAAATGTTGTTGCCAACCTCCTCTGTCTGGTTTCTGTTGTACGACTTTTCTTTTACTATGTAACTTAGGAATACCATATTTTCAAAGTGTGTCCTGATCCATCTATGAATAATCAGTCAAACGTGATTTGTATAGGTAGCACTTTATTTATAATTTGTCTAACGTAAGAACGCCCCTAGCCATTCGTCTGGACCCACGGCGGTGACTATGGTTACGAAGTATAACTATTTCAAGTAGAGGTGTGGGGGTCACTGTTTAGGGCAGGCGTTGGTCGGGTCGACCAGTGAGAAGGAATCTTTTTCTTTGGTAAATTGTGTTAGTCGTAGAGTGAAGAGAAATGAACATTCACACCTGAAACATTGTTTAAAGCGCTCGATTCCTTTTTCTTTTTTTTTTTCAAAAGTATTCCTTTTGGAAAAGTTTTTCAAAAAAATTATTTTTTAGCAAGTTTTTTTTCTTTCTATTTTTCATCTTTTATTTATTTAATTTTTTTATTTGAAATTTTAAGGACGTATTTTAAATTTAATAAAGGTGAAACTTTAAAATCACATGCACGCAAAAATATGCGGAATGTGTTTTGATTTTTTTAATGATGAAACTAAGGGAAAATCCCTTAAATTACCTCTTTATCAACCATATTACAACGAGCAAACTTTAAAGCAGTTCGATGTGTACATTTTATTGATAAATAACTCATCTGTAAATTTCCCACGCATTGTAAATTGGTTTTTAAGAAACCAAAGAAAAAGCAAAAAGAAATTTGCTAATAAAGCAGATTTATTTTTCAATAAATGGTGAGAAAAACTATCCAGGTTACATTAAAATAAAAATATAAAAAGGTAATTAAAAAATTAATTAGCTTTAATGAGTGTTGATAAAAAATTATCTCGATAGTTTTAGATTTCATTCTTGTTGCGGTAACTTGCTTTCCGCAGCACGAAAAAAATAAAACTCGTTCTAACTCATTACCTGTTTATTTTATTTATTTATTTTATATATTATTTACGACAAAAAAAAACTGTAAGTAAAATAAAAACTTGACTTCCCCCCCGCCCAAAAAAAAAAAAGAAAAGAAACATTTAGAGGAAAGAAGAGAAAATGTTAGCATTTATGTTAGCTAAATAAGTGTTGCTTAAACTAAATATTATCGATTAAAATATCTACCCTTAAGAAGAAACATCAGCATGAACAAAGAGTGAAAAAAATTTTAATGATTCGGTTAAATAGTTGAAAATTTCTTCGCTACAGATAACTTGAACTGTTTCCATCTTCAACAAATTTTTTATCACCGTTTAAAATTAAGGTTAATAAGTTTAAGCGCTTCTCTTTTACTAGAAAAAAAAATAGCTGCTTTAAAAAGAAAATGCGTAAGTTTAGCAATTGTACCATCTAAAAATCAATGAACATTCATAATAAATATCGAAACAAGCGTGAAATTGAAAAGTAACATTTAAAAAAAACAAAATATGTTAATTTTTTTTTCTTTCGTATTTAAAAAATAACCGATTAGAGAATAAACATCATTTTAAGTAAAGAAAAAAAATATCCATCCTAATAAAGTTCTTGAATCAAATTAAATAAGTCTCCTACTGGTGGCTGAGTCAACCAATCTGGTAACCTTCCTATATCATTGACGACCTTTACATAGATGAAGGTTGACATTGTCGATAACAACTCACTCCCCACATTGGTGACCCGGACGTGATGTGAACGCGCCTGCCTTGGCAGTAACGCCCACTTCTATCTGAACATGCCTACTTCGATGGATGGTCTACATTAAAACAGTTGACTTGCTACTTGTGACTGCCACATTTTCGACCTCCTCGCACTGTTGCTGCTCAGTCTCGTCTCGATCATACACAAAGTCGGCTCGTACACACTCGACTGCTAAAGGCAACACAGAAGCGACCACGACCGTGAACTTAATACAGCTCTCCCGACTTCGCACAAAAACATCAATGACTCAACTAGTGGTATCCATACATCGAATTCTATCACAGCTATAATTCTGGTGGGGGAGTACTGTAGTGTATCTCTTACTACTGTACTCCCCCACCAGATCTATATCTTTGTAGTGTATCTACCACTACAAAAATACAATTCCAATTCACTAGTATATAAGGCATGTTAACTCGATTCTATGGTAGGGTACCTTTACATAGATGAAGGTTGACATTGTCGATAACAACTCGCTCCCCTCATCTCCATTATGTTTTGTATCATTGTTTTAAGAGAAAAAAAATCTATAAAGGTCCTACAATATTACCTTGAACTGAAAACATGTTAAGTTCGACAATTGTATTAACCTTTAAAGGGTGGGTATTAATTTACCACCAAATATAATTAAAATAATTAATTATATAATTAGTTATAAATAAATCAATTATATATATTACAATAATGAAAGTAATAAAATTTTTGATGCCATATACGCGGCATTGAATTCAGCAATTAAAGTTGCAATTCTGCTTAAAAGGCAGCATTGGTCCGTTAAGAGTATAATTAATAAAAACCTTTTTTTTTTTAAAAAAAAAAAACTCATTTGTAATAGGTGTCATGATTTATAAAGTTCTGTTGCGATTAACATTTTATTCCGGGGAAAACTATTATTTATTTTTTTAAGTTGAACGCTGAATATTTATGTTGCCCTTTTGCTACATTTTATTAAGGGTGGGGAAAAAGAAATAAAACAATTTTTGATCTAATGTTCGGATTTTCATTCCTTCATAACCTTATAGTATAACCTAATTAAATGGTGCAGACTCTCTTTTACTATACAAGCACGAGAACGTATTTTCTTTAAATAAACATTCTTTATATTTTTGACGGTTTTAGGTATTTGTCCTTCAAAATTTTGGGATGAGGATACTCATCATGGTACCAATAATTTAGTCACGTGAGCGGTCAAAAGTTGTAGTCCATTGAAGGTTCATGTTACTTTTTTGTGTATTTTACTAAATCTTTGAAACTGTTTAAGAAAAATGTGTTGCATGCAACTTTAAAATTCTTTTATCCAAATATTGCAAATAATAATAATTTTTATACTTATGTATTAAGGTTTTCAGAGTGATCAAAAATTATTATTAGTGAAAATGACGCATTGTAGATTATACAAAATGTTGCATTGTTATAAACTAATCGTAATTTCCAAAATTATACATCATTATACGTAAAAATTCGAGTTTAGAATAAAAATTATTCAGGGTGAAACTTTCTTATTCATAGTAGCTCTCACATTCAATTACCCATTAGAAGAATAGTATAAATAGACGGGAGAAAAATATAAGTTTAGTTTAATCTACATATCGTCTGGTCTGCATAAAATAAATGTATCTTTATTAAAAAATTTTGTTAACATAAATGAGAAAGTGAAGAATTTTCATTGTATCTTATTAATTAAGATAAGTACTGAAAATAACAATAAAAATTTATGCACTATGCAAATGCACAAAAAAAAAAAAAATTAAGTAAAAAAAAATCCACCTTCTTATTATACATTTTCCTTGATATTAAAATAACTCAAGGAAAAGAAAATTGAATTGCATCGGCAAGGACTCAGCATATTAGTGTTATAAATATGGAACTTACGGACAAAGGGTGAATTTTTCGGTGTTAGGAAGTGAAGCAAAATGTATCTGAAAAAAAGTTCTTGAAAACAATGAGTGACCCAACTGGTTCCTACAGTTTAGAATTATTTGTTTGCCATGATAAAATAATATTAGCATATCATTTGAGAGAAATCCTTTGTATATTTGAACATACAGTCAGCTTTGGTGTTATTTCTTCCATTTTCTTGGCCATATTGGCGATTGACCTTTTCAAGAAACGTGCCATGTTTCAACTTTAGTTGCTATTTCTAAATTTGAGATGAATAGGAATGGTTATAGAATATTTGGTAAGTAAAATCTTGCTTTGAATTAATGTAGGTTGAGAATGACTACACGATATTTCATGAAATGTAGGCTTCTTTTTTTTTAAATGTTACGATAGTATCAACATGTGTCGTGATAATATTGATTATTACGATAAATATCGTATCTATGATAACTTTAGATTATGATGAATTTCCAATGCGATAATGTCCTGAACTATAATAATAATTATCCATTGCAAATTATCACAATCATCATCAACAACTATTTATATTGAATACAATAATATAACGGCGATACTTATGCTTTTCGATAACTATTGAATAAAATATTTTTCTGGGGGCTGATAAATTTTATTTAGGTTATGATAATATTATAAAAATAATGTAAATTTGTTAACCTAAAAAAAATCGCGAAATATTGATATTTCCTGACTATATATCGTATTATTAAAATTGCAATGAGTCCAGCACTAGAGTTGTGCGGAGTTTCCAAAAAAAAATTAATAATAATAATGTTTTACTACAGAGGATTTCGTTTTAAATGTGTAAGAGGTTAACATCGCTCCGGTATGCGATTTTCCAACCCAGCGGCGTTTAATGACCCACTCACCTGTTTGGCAAATTTTAAAAAAAAATATTTAAAAAACTTGATTATTGACATTGTTTTCGTTAAAATAGCAAATTTTGAAAGAAATAAAGCTCGTATTATAATTGGGACCAACTACAGCCAAGATTAAAATCTTCAAAAAAGAGAGCGAGTCATTAAAGGCCGCTGGATTATAAATTAGCCTTCGGTTTAGGTTATCGATTAGAGGTTATTGTTATATGAGATAATGAAAGAAGACTAAAATAAGATACAAATATTGCTCAAAATATTTATAAATAAAAATAAAAGCTTTTTTTATTATTACCTTTTTATTTAAGTAAAAATAAATAGGAAATTCATTCCGATATATGTGAATACTGTAGCTAAGCTGAGTGACTATTTCGACCATTTAAAAATTTTAAAATTAAAGTAATTGTTTAGAAACAGAATGAACTTAAATCCGATTGTGTATTTTGTAATTAACAATATTTTAGACTAACAAAAGAAAGCCTAAAATTCTTAACAATAAATTCTGATTTTTCTAGAACAGTATTATACTAACTTACTAAACTAACTAACTAACTAAAAACAGAACTAAATTAATTAGAAAACGTTTAAAAATCAAATGTAATTTATTTTATTAAGAAATTTTTACAATTTCTAATAAATTATGTAAATTAAGTTATAGAATGACGAAATCAATAACCGTTTTTTAACATTTCCGTGAAATCAGGTTCAAAATTTCTTATTTATTTGTCCCTCTAGGTTCCAAAGTTTTAGTTTGAACCTGAGATCACTGGAGTCAGTTTTGTGGAAACAACAGTGCCGGATTACCCATTAGGCCAGACTAGGCCATGGCCTGGGGCCCCGAATGATTAGGACCCCCCTTAAAATGGATTTTTTGGAAATAAATTTTAAAAAATTAAGAAAAATAATGATTTTTTAAAAAAAAAAAAATCTATTTCAAATATATATTAATAAAATACGATATTTTTTTTATATAATGTTAATTATATTTATTTATTTCTTATTAAAATTTTATTTATTATTATTTATTTTAAATAGGCTTTCTTAAATGAAAAGATATATAAATGGTTTTATACTTGAATAAATAAAAAATATACGAGAATGTTCGAGCGGGATGAGTGAAAAACAGAATGAAATTTGATTGGTTAAGCATTGTCCATTGTTTTAAACTAACCTACAGGCAATTCTATATTATCGAATATTTTAAAAATAACATCAATGATAGTTACTAGCTTATAGTTCTATTTGATCAAAAAAGTTATTGCACGTACTTTAATATTTAAATATTTTTTATTCGCTATTTATGCAATCAATAAAAAACGAGCACGTGGTATCATGGGAATACTACGTCACCAAATTACTATTTCTAAAGTTATCTGAAACCTCGTCATTGCTTTATTGTTTGTAGTAATTCTTTCAAAATGTGTTTCCATAAAAGTAAATAATTTAAAATCAACGGTAATTATGAAAACTGCATCCATATTGAGCACTTTTAATACCGATACTGTGAAAATGTCTTACAGCCCCTGGAAAGAGATGTGTACCGAAGAAAATGACTTGATTGTGGTAAATTGAATATCATGAATTGGTCACGAACAATAGCATCATGTCAATTTATGCTGAATACAGTTAATCTCTTCTCTGCTGGACTGAACTACAAAAAAAAAAAAAAAATGTTTTACTTAATTAAATAATTCAAACCAACCGGGAATTTTTTTTTTAACTTTAAAACAAACTCAGGGTTAAAGTATGTAATTCTAAACTTATCAAAAGCATATAAATGATGACATGAAAGTTGACCATCAATTATGCATAGTTAGTTTGTTTATGTCCTACATCACTTCGTGCCAGTCTTTGTATTAAGTAAGAAATACCTAATGAAAGAATTGAATCTTTTAAAGAATATAGAGTGTATCACTTTAGAGAATTCATACTTGACGGGCTGGGCTTACTCGAAATACAATGGAAAGAACAATTGCTAACGTAAGCAAATGCCACAACCAATCAGAATCGAGATACCCACACTACGTCACTTGTAGGTTCCCAATGGAATGTTTATCGTTCATATTAAAAATTTCTTTTTTTTTTCTTTCAGTATATTATTTTTCTAGGAGAACAATGACGAAATCGCTGTTGCTATGGCTACTAATAATGCTGGGTTTTGTAACAAGTAGTAAGTGCATTATGTACGTAAAGTCATACAAAATTTACTAATAGTTATATCTTTAGAATAATCACTTTATTTTCTTAACTACAAACCTCCTTCAATTATACTTAAGAACGTTTCTCTGAAAATAATTTTGTTCTTAATCTTCAAAATCTTTGCTCTTAATCTTCTTCCTGTTCTTCAAAGCATCCAGTTTTTATTGTTGTCTATTACGTGAATGATGCTTGATAAGCATCGATATCTAACATCTCCCATCAAATAAATTGTAGTTTTTTTTTTTAAATTAATACATTTTAGATACCCTTAGTTTCTCCTCACATACTTTTAAATACAAATGTGCCCATTTAATAAAAGTATAAATTTTATAGAAAAAACTGTAAAGCATTTACAAAATTTGTTTCTAGTATAATACCAGTAAAATGAAGTATTTAAAATTCTGCAAATATTACAGCCATCTATAACAAAAATAATGTGAATAAAGGGTGTAATGATGTGTAAATAAAGGGTTTATTGATGTAAATAAGTGTTAACAAAGTAATAATAATGTAAATGAAGGCTGTTCCTAACTATAACTGTGATAGATAATATGACCACCTTTAATATATGTTTAGAAACCTCGTCAAAGAAAGTTAAATATATGCATACAAGATGGTGCTAATTAATATTTAAATCAGAAAAAAAGTTATCGAAAATTTATTAAAATCTTACACTACAATTATGGAAAGCGAGAATAAAAGTATCGAAACTTAACCGATTGCCCGAGGAAATGGAGAAAGCGTAAAAAGACTATTGCTGACAAACAAAATTGCTTTAATGTTTTTAATACCGCCTATTTCAATAATAATTCATTAGGTTTCACAACTTTTTTTATATAATATATCTATATATATTTCCGCATTCCAATGTGGTAACGCATGTTCGAATACCAGCCGTGGCTGGTTTATACGAATTCCGATATCGGCTCGCACCGACCTCAGTGCTGACATAAAATATCAGTAGTGGTAGACGGATCACGGATTAAAATCCCCTTGCCCTCAGGCTAACCGGGGTAGGTTTCGTGGTTTTTCTCTAGTTTCTCCATGGGAAGCAAATGCGGGTTAGTTCAATTGAAAAGTCCTCCCTGAAAACTAATTTTACTGCTTAATCTAGGAATTCCCATGGTCTTCTGGGTTCTGTTCAAAGTTTCAAGGCTTGGAGTTGAACTTTGATTTTCGAATTGCCATAAACACAAAAAATAGGTTGGACATTCAACCTTTGGGTACAAAATAAAACAAAAGAGCACTTTTTCATAAATGTGTGATTTAAAGATTTGAAACAACTGGAAGACATATCTCCGGCTGTGACATATACAAAAACGGGGAAATAAAAATTCCATTTACTTAAAAATTTTAATGTAACTAATTACAAATTCGCATTCTTCCGTTTGAAAAACATAATATCTAACTATCCAGTAAACTTATGAAGGGAATTTTCACATCTCTCAGCAGAATCTCAGAGCAGTTTTGAAAATAGCACATTATTATTGTTAAAAAGGTTCTGTCGCAAACTCAGAGCATTTATGAAAATAGTACATTATTCTTATAAAAGTTTTGTTGCAATCTCACAGCAATTATGAAAATAGCATATTATTCTCAAAAAGGTTTCATTGCAAACCCACAGAAATTGTAAAAATAGCATATTATTCTCAAAAAGGTTCTGTTACAAAATCTTGTTCGGTTGTTAGTATTCAAGTATTTATAATATCAATAATATAAATATTTATAATATTATAAATACTTAGATTATTATTATATAAATATTTTTAATAGTAATATAATTTTCATATTAAAATGTGTATTACAATATATATATATATTAAAATGGACACTTTTATCAATAATGAAAAATAGCGTATTATTCTCAAAAAGACACGATGTTGACAGTGCCTTCGAAAAACTGCCCTGGTGTTACCAAATAATCGTACAATTTTTATATTTATAATTCATAATGCACACTGATAAAAGTTTTTCATTTTTTTCCAACAGAAAATGATGCTGCAAAAATACTCATGCATTCGCCTGATGACGTCTCGCCTGATAAAACGTATGTTCTAACAGATGAATGAAATCTGAAATTTTATTTTTACATAGTTAATTTTTTTTTATTTTCATTGTTTGAGTAATAGCCTCTTTATGATATTAACATGCGCTACATTTTGTGATAGATACTTTCATCATTTCGAAGCATTCAATGATAATTCTTCCTCGAACACGCCAATAGAAAAAGATGAACTTATTCATGGTAGCTATCTTCAAAGTCGGAGCTTGAAATTTGTAATTTTTTTACAATTATTTTCAGTTTTACATTATATTCTTATAAATCTGTTTTTATATTACATTTACTTTTTTTATCCATTTACTTTTTTTTTTTTTTTTTTATCTACTCTGGTGTAAGAAGTTAAGAGAATTTGCAAACTTGGTCGATTAGCTCTAGAACTACTGGACCGTTTCTATATATATAAAAATCCAATGATGGTGTCGCACCAGCCAATGAAATCTAAGGTATCACGTGACAGTATGAAAGAAGTAGTGGCAATTCAATAATTGGCTGGAAAATCACGTGGTAGGATCCAGTTTTCCTACGTAAATTTTCGTATAGGTTGGGTTATCATCAGCATAAAATTGATATAAGTAATAAAATCATTAGTTTCCAATAAATATTTTTGTTTCATTAATTTAAAGGTTATTATTACCTGTACTGTAATTATTACGTTTTTGATTTTGTTTGATTTAGATTATTTATTAGATTATTAGATATTAGGAAGATTGTTTTTATTATTATTATTCTTATAACGTAATTATACGTTTCATTTTAAGATAAAGTTATTTAAATCGGTGTCTGATCTTATGAACCGTTTTACAATTATTATTTTTGATGCAAATTACATTAATACACTATTATGAATAACGATTAAAGCGATTTCTTAAATTATTCAGAACTTAACATGCACAAAGAAATGAATGCAAAAGTTGTATTTAAAACACATCCATCTGTTTGGTAAGCGAAAATATTAAATTACAACTGTGAACTCACCAACTTTGTTATAACAATAAACTTTTTTTAAATTTTAAATGTTATTTCAAAAAATGATTAATTCGAAAAATGGTTTATGTTCACTTATAGATCTTAATAGTATCATAGGGGAAATATTTGGAAGTGGCGGGGCAAGTGTTCTTTTTAGTACATATATTTTTAGTTGAATAATTTCAATTGTTTTATGACAAGAAATATCCTTATATAAATGTATTAAAATTTGTTTGCGAAACAAACAAAAAAGAATTGCGTAGCAATTCTCGGGGGTTGGCGAGCGGTAACGAGCAGGGGGCAGAGCCCCCCTAGTTTTATGAAATTTGATAAGTGCATGCATTGATACAATACAAAACAGATAACCATTTACAACTATAATACACACGCATGATAGTGCGTAACACTCGTTGGAGTCGGAAGGTATGAAATTGCCACAGAACAATTCAGGACATATGACACAAGAAATGACAAACTGTCTCATTTCAAGTTTGAAATCACGTTGCAAGGCCTGTATATCTGTAAGAAGGGACCATACTCCCTGTTAACCCTTTTTTTTTCTGTAACCGCTGTTTACCTTCCGACTCCAACGAATGTTACGCACAATCATGCTTGTATATTACAATTGTTGCATGGTTATCTGTTTTGTATTGCACATATCAAATTTCATTAAAATCGGTCCAGTAGTTCTAGAGATAATCGACCAAGTCTGCAAATTAATCTCTTAATTTCTCACACCAGTGTATTCATTATAATTACGTTAATCAACTTGTTTTTGAAAATGTTTTGAATTATTAAGTGCAGTGAAAAAACAGCTTCGGAAAATGGAAAGTAAAAGAAAAAATTAAGGAAAAATATTGTCTGCTTTATTTAAGATCAAAAAATTAGTAAATAAAAATAAAAATCATAGGATTTTTCACCATACATCATGTGCAGAAATCAGTTTTTTTTTTCGTTAGGGAGTAGTAGGGATTCTGGAAAGTATATATTTGCACCATTTTTTAGTGATACAAAAAAGAAGTTAATTTGAAAAAAAAAGGGGAGAACATTTGCTCTTAAGTTATAAGGACATTTTCTGAAATTTGCATAAAAATTAACTGTCACTTGACTTCAGATCGAAAAAAAGATAATTATAGGGGAGAGTGGGGTCAATTGTAACATTTTTTACTTAACTATTTTTAACTAACAAAAATCCAATATATTATTAGTATTAATTGACAGACGAGTAAAGTAGACTATCCTCTACTAATAAAAAAAATAAATAACTTATTTTAAATGTTATTATATTAGTTATTAAAAATTTTTGACAGTCGTGCACTTGTTACAATTGACCCCACTTACGGGGTCAATTGTAACAGTTCATAAATTCAACTAAAACATAGTTAAATTATGCATATTATCATAGTTGTGATATATATATTTTATTTATCAAAATAGTAGTTATATTTTAGGAGTAAAAATAAGAATGAGCAGAGACCTAAAGGGTCAAACTTTAACTTTAAGGGGTTAAACTTTAAGGGGTTAAAAATTTTAATTTATGCTGTAAAAGGTGACAAATAAAATAATGCACATGCAACATAATATAAATGATATAGGAAACTATTGGTGGTTCTTAAAGAGTTAAGTAATGGTTTGTAAACATAAGATTATTTATTTTCAGCTGTTACATTCGTCCCTTTACTTATTGTTACAATTGTCCCCAAGACGCCATTTCAGCTTCATTTGTTAAAAACAATGCTAGTTAATTAACAAAACTAATCTTTTTTCCTAAATGTTAATTAAGGTGTCCACTTACATATTCGGTTAATAATTTTTATTTGTTTAAACAAAATTACTTTGTTACAATATAATATTCTAATACCAAAAAAAAAGTACTTACGTAGCGTGAAAATATCTTTTGTGATGATTATTATTATAAAATATCTTTTGTGATGTAACTCTTTCAAAAGTACATGAAAATGGTTGCCAGCAGAGGTGTACGTGTAGATTTATTAAACACACCTTGTGCGCCACCTAGGAACCAAATCTAGAACCCGACACTCGAAATTTTTGCTCTGTTACAATCGTACCCTGTTACAATTGACCCCACTCTCCCCTACTGTAATGCATTACGGTGGACATGAATGTATTTTATTGTAAGATAAATAATGCTAACAATTAAATAATTGAGTTACTTGTGTTTTAAATGAATCTGATTTCTTATATTATATTGGTTAGATTATATTGGTAATAACAATATTGTTATACACTTTCAATTTTTAGTTTTCATTTTATCTAAAATTGTTTTGACGTCTTGCCGTATAATTTGGGTGCATGTAAAAGTAGCGTAGTAATTTGATCTTTTATTTAAGATGTTATAGAACTTAGTTCAAAAGATGTCATTACAATTTTTTTTTTTTTATGCAACTCGTCCGAAAGGTCAAATTTCTGTAATAATTTCGTTTCTCTTTAAGCCTTAAGAAAATCTTTAAATATCTATTTTTAAAAAAGTATAGAATCGTATCCTACTGTGAACAGTGTTACTCATTAGTACTTTATAAATTAAGTTACGAAATTAAGCACAAAACGTACTTTCTCTGAAAAACATAACTTTTTTTGAGTCAATAGCGGCAATTAAAAAAGTATGAATTAATCGTTGATTAAAAGGACTCTTTTTCGTAATGTTAATTTTTCTTTTGATATATATATTGCCTTATTTACTAATACTAAGTTAAGTACTCAAATTAAAAAAAAATCAGTGGGCAATTGTTGAGTTCACGTAATTATATCTTGATATTTAATGAAAAACAAATATATAATTAGCAATACGGAGGACCAAACTTTCAACCGCTTTTTAATTTAAAAAACTTAAATTACACTTTTTCCAAATTGCTGCTACAGAACCTGTGCTTTTAATATCGAAAATTCCTAATATTTCAAAACTATGATTATTTGGGAAAGTAAGTTTCTGTGTTTGATTTTGTAACTTAATTCTTTGTAATACAAACTAATTGACATAATTAAAGGCTACATTCGAATCATAATTATTGACGTTTGCCAAAATAAAAACTAAGCAGTCGTGATAGGATGGGATATACTGTAGCTATAGTAACAGTACCCGTGTCAGAATTATAAATTAAATAATGAGGAGTACGCCACAGGCTGCGTTTAAATAATTGGCCAGTTCGAATGATAGCATTTAAAGTGAATGTAAAGTTGCACTAAGATGAAGGCGTTTAGAACAAAACAGTCAGTGATACAATTTTCAACATAAGAAGGTAATCATAATGAAGATATTTGTCAACAAATATTTTACTGTCCATGGAGAACTCTGAGACAACCGATCGTGAACTAGTGGTGTAAAAACTTCAGTGAATCACTACTAAGTTCATCAATAATGCGTTCATCAATATCGGATCTGCAAAGATCTAGAAATAGCAAACGTCCTATGTATCCATTGCTGCTGTGTAATGAAAAGTTACAATTAGTTACATCTCTGTAGCACAAGTGTGTGTGACACGAGTAAAAAACATTGTAAAAATCTTCGACTAAACATCCTACTATTTCGCGTTGTTCTGATGAACTGGGCACATTCTTCTTAGCTCGACTTAACATTCTCTCTCATGTGAATCGGTTAATCAGATTCATGTGATCGGTTACCGCGGATATTATCATGGATATTGGAACTGCTGCATTACTGACTTTAATACCCAATTTCATTTTTTCTCTTTGTGCAACCCTTATATCATTTTGATCATAGTCTGATCATTCGCTAAAAAATTGCTTTTTAAAAGTCTCATTCTTATGGCTCAATCTACTATAATTATATTTTTTAACTTTAATTTTGAAAAGAATTTAAAAAGTTAACAGCTAAACATGAAGTATGTAATGTAACTAACTAAACACTATGCATGTAATATAAGTAACTCAATAATTGTCCCTGTTTTTCCAACGCAAATTCTTTTTGAATAGTTTAAATTATAAACTATTTAAGAGGATATAATTTAAACTATTATATACTCTTAAATAGTTTATAATTATGCCAATTCTGCTATGAACTGTAGATATATCTATAAGGCTAAGATTAAATAGACTTTCATGATTTAGATTTCGAATAGACTTGAAAAAGTTTACGAGTAAATGTATTTAAATACATTTTCTTTTTACAGTTTCCTTTAGTTGATCTAACCGGAAATACAACAGCAACTGTTAGTCCGGCAGATGTTTTTAATAACTGGAGACAACGAAAACGAGATGCCATCACTAATTATTTAAAAAGGCTTGGAATTTACCAATAACTATGATCGTTATTTCATGCATTTGGTGCACGGAAAATGAAATTAATGGGATTTTATTTCAATAAAATTGTATTGTCGATGATTGATTATAATCATGATAACAGTGATAAATGTTAAACAAATGTTCATTTATTAAATATTTAAATTAGTTGTTTATGCATTGTTTAAGAAGTGTGTTAAATATAAAAATAATTTATTTGAACACATAATGTGTTGATAATTATCAGATATTTATATCCTTATCAATGTTGCATAAGAAGATTTTAAAAAAATCAAAAAAATTTATAATTTTTTTTCAATTATCCATATATTGTGCTTTTATATGTATGTTTTATGAATATTTCTTGTACGTTTCATCTGATTTGTAAGAAATTTAATAAAAGGTTTTTTACTCTATTGTTGATGATTAATTATGATTCTTAGTACATTAATGTAACTATTTTAACTATTCCTTGCATTTCTGATGGCAAAAAAGATAAGATTGTTTAATTAAAAAACAAAATGGTTTTATTTATACATCTAAAATGGTAAGAATTGAAAAAGATGTATAGATTTATCGGTGTGATATAAATAATTAAAAATAGAAAAAGTTTAATTTTGTTTCGAACAAATATCCAAATTTATTTTATTTCTGGGCCAGGCACCATTACAGAGTGTTCCATACACAAGATAGCTAAACAATAAGCGTGCAGCGCTTGTCCTTCAATTTCAAGATACTTCCTTGTTATAAGTGGATTATTGCAGGTTAGGAAAGGTATAAAATATGTCGTATTCATCGATAATGTTTTTTTTAATAAAGTCACTGTAGTCCCTTATAATTTACACTGAATTATTCAAATGTAAAAGCCATTGCCCCGTATTTCCTACACTGGCATATTTTCTAATCTAAATTGTGTAAAATAAATAAATAAATAATATCCCAACTGCTGAAGAAAAATGAATGGAACTAATTATTAATATCTATCATGCCTGGCGATTTCTAGGCAAAGCATGAGATAATTATTTTTTTTATTTTAGCGTTGTATACAATAACAAATGAAATTTTCACACAGTTAGGCTCCTCTTAAGAAAAGAAAAAAAGTACGCATTGATTTTTGCCTCGCATTCTTTCTTTCTCTTTCTCTTATATCTTTCCTCCTTTTTTTAAAAAAAATTATTTCTGAGCTAATAAAAGTAAAATAATATTTTTACATTCTATATATCTTTCTTCTTTTTTTTGGATAAAAAAATTTACCTTACGCATTCTTTGAATCACAAATTTTAACTTACATATTTGATAAAAACACTGGGGAATAAGTTTTTTGTTTCATTAATACAAATACTTGATCTTGCCTTATTCGTGTGGGGTGACTTAAGATCTAAAATTAGTTTTAATCCCAAAGCTGCAATTCTTTTTAAATGACGTCAGTCTATTTGTTTTTGAAATAAAAGTTGAAAAACATTACATACATATATCAGGGAATCATTTAAATGTTGCGACAAACTTCTACGAAAGTTAGGGCACATTATCAGGATTATAATTGCATAGGAATATCCTCGTACTAGGTTAGGGACTTTTCCACTTAGGACCTGTATGCTACCCCCTGCTATATATAACTTTTTAAAACTTTTGTATACTGAGAAGGTTTTTTAAACTTGTGTATACTAGGAAACGGATCCCACATCACAGCCGAAATGTCATTCCGGTTAATTTAGTTTTTATTAATAATGCAAGTTTATTATTTAGGATGCATCTCTTCTTCATGAAAGGAAATAAAATTAAATAAGAATCTACATTTTACACAAATGCGCAAAGAAATTTCCATCAAGTAATCAAACTAATCATTATAATTTAAAACTAATTAGAAGTATGAACAAATCATTCTTTATCCCTTGCTGGTTTATTTTAGTTAGTTATAGCATATAATGCCTAGACAATGACCTAAATGCTTAATCATTTCACATATTACCACTCGATTTTCAATATTGCAGATACCAGACTTACCTAGACGGCTCGCAGTTTCTGCCTTCAGATTTGAGAACGGGCATGATTGTCGTGGCAGTCTTTTGAACAGATTCGAGATGCTCCATTCTGCAAATTTTATCATAAACAATTTTGATCAAATAATGGACATTAAATATCATACAGCATGTCTAACAGTCACCGGAAGTTTCTATGACAACTACTAACTGGCCAGAGAATAGACATCCGTCAAAATTACTTACAATTATCGTTATGTCTTGATGCTTTAAATTTTGTCATTGCTGTTCCTTTTTAGTTATTGATTGTTTGTCGTTTTATGTTATACCATTCCTTGTATCGTTTGTGCCCCTTTTTTGCGCTGCCTTTGAGTGTTATCGCTATAGAGAATGATTTGATATCAAGTTCTATATATAACTAAAGACACCTGAAATTGCTCAAAAATGCCAAAATAGGACTCATCAGATCTTGTCAATGTCCATGCCTCAGAGCCATAGAATAAAATAGGTCTGAAAAGAATTTTATATAACAAAAATTTAGCTTTTTCACAAATTAGCTCTGACTTAAAAATATTTTAGCCCATAAAAGGATTTATTAGCACACATTATTATGTTTTTTATCATTATTATTTTATGCGAGATATTATTTAGACAATTTTTGATCCTAAGTATTTAAAGCTATTCAAGATTCAAAAGTGTTAGCGGCACGGAAATATTGAATGCATCCCGACTTATGCTATTTAACATAAAGCTTTATTCCAAGTCCACTAAAAGTAAACTAAACTATCGTCAATAGAAGGAATTGTTTTGAAAGGAATCGCACCTCCTTTTTGTGATGAAAAAAAAAGCAAATAAATGGTCGAGTTAGAAGAGAAAAAAAAAGTATCCGTTTATTTTAAACAATGCTCTATCAAAAAGATCTCTGGCGTTTAACACTTTTTATCACAAGGCTATAACATTAACCTTTGTTTCAATCCGTTTCACTGATATTAAATGGTCAATCCAGTTTTAATGTTATACGTTTTTCAAAAACTCTCCTTGCATATATGGAAGAATATTTCACTACACGATTCAGTTCACTATTAGACGGAATATAAACTTGGAGTTCGAGTTAAAGAAAATTCGGTAAGTCGAAGTTAATTTTGTTTACTTTAATAAATATAAGAAATGAGTTTTTTTTTTATTATTTTTAATAACAGAATGTTCAGTTCTTTTAAATATTTGAGATTTGATTACAAACTCTTTTCTTTTTTTTGAAACTTAGAATTTCACAAACGTCTTTATTTTGGAAAAATTTGTACAAAATCTGGAAATAAAATTTTTTGAATTTTTAAAATGGAAGTTCGAAAATTTATCAATATAGTTGCTTATTTGTTATTAATAATTATTTTTAAGCAGAACACATTTTTTTTTCCAGGAGCGTTAGTGACTTTAATTTTAAAATAAATTTCGATCACTATAATTTTTTCCTTGAAAATGTCATTTCGAATTCCCTCATTTTGGTTTAAATTAGAGTTTTAATTATTTAAAATCTATTCGTTAAATTGACCCCTTTTGGTTTCGTTTAAGTTCTGTATTTCAATATTAAGTACTTAATCGGGTTACCCGTAGTTAAAATTATTCTTAAAAAATGCATAATAAGGACAGTGTTTGTGGAACACCATCTAATGAAGCATAAAATGGCAAATAAAAGCAGAAAAATAAAAGCATATCTGAAAGTGTGCAAATACTTCAAAAATGAGCGCATTGTGGTTTGGTTGTTTAAAAAAGTAAAAATTTTAATAGTTTGAACTTTATTTTTTTAACAAGAACAATTTTTGTTCTCATTAAAATTCTGTTATTTCAATATTAAATATTTGATATGGTTAGCTCCCTTTTATATTACTCGTTGTCTACATTGCTTCCAAAAAATGTATGATTAGGACGGTGTTTACAGAATACCATTGAATAATGGTATAATGTAAGAAAATATAAATACTTTAAAACTGTGCACATTTATCTTTTAATGTAGAATTTTGATGAATTCATCAATTTATGGTATCTATTTTACTTTTTAGGATTGAAGTATGTTGGATTACTTAATTTTGTTGATTTATGTTGCATTCCTTTATCAAATAAATGGTAAGAAATCACGAATTAATGTACTCCACTTATAATAAACGTTGATAATTTATCTTTCAAGGGGAAATTTTAAATGTAATTTATATTTACGTTACTTATTTTATTTCTTATTTTATTCTTTTAGCACACGTTGAAAATGAGAAAAATCTTTCCAAAGAATCGAATGAATTGTATGCCTATCATGTAAAAGAAATTTCAACAGTGGAGCAAAAAAATATAAAGTAAGATAAATTTGAAGAAGAAAAAAATATCTTTAATTATGCTTCTTACAAATTGTAAAATGTTTTTAGAAAAAAAAAAACTTTTTTTTTAAAGTAAGGTAGTTTTAACATATAAGTCTCCGACTGGTATATTTTTCATAACTTTTTTTAAGCTGTTAATGAGTGAAGAACAAATAATTTTCATTTTATTTATTTTTGTGACCGTATTAAAATAATATCACATTTTTAATTATTTATTATTATGAGTACTAAAATTTGTGAATATAAAATATAAAAAAAATAAATTATGTGCAATATAATTGTGCCCGATTCTTTAACCACTAAGCTACTACGGCCCCGAATTAATTTAAACTCAGTTGTTGTCAGAGTTTAAAGTTTAGTCCTAGGTTATGCTCCCATTTTGAGAGCTGCCTGTAACTATTTTCTCACTTCATTCATGACAAAGATTCTGAAAATGTACAATAATGGCAGTCATTACGGAATACCAAATTAAAAGTTATTAGCGAACGAAACAAGTAAAGAAGCAAGTCTTGTGATTTGATACAAAGCTATTCCTAAAACTAAATTTCAAATTGCAGTTTAGAGTGAAAGAAATTTTACATGTTCATAATCTTAAGTTATACAAACAGTTATTTGCCTTTTTTTTAAGTTAAGAAAACCTGTAATAGTTAAGCAAACTTCCAATGCAGCTTTAAATTCCTATTCCTCGATGTCAAATATTTCCAAAAAAAACAAAGAGAATGTAATAATTATTATTTTTTTATTAATATTTAACACAAAATAGTTGATTTAGTGCTATGGTTCAAAATAATTGACTATATTTTGAATTGATATTCCTTAAAATTCTTAGTTTTTTTATTGTTTTTCAGTAACAAAACAAGATCTGAAGATAAACAGGAAGATAGTTATAATTCTCGAACCTTAAAGTTTGTAAGTATTTCAATAATACTTTTTATAACTAATGAAATGTTTATCTATAATGATTTTGGATTGTCAATATAATCGCACATATTTCAGTTAATTTATATGAGAAGTAATAAAACAAGTTAAAATTAAAATAAACTGTTTTTTAACACTTTGTGGTCGATTCATTTTGTTGATGGAGATAGTATCGCCTCTGCGCATTCTGATGCCAAAGTATGAGAATCTTTCCTGTATGGCTCTCGCTTCCCTCTCGCTTCCTCAGCGTGTGATTAGTGTAAATTCAGATTACTAGGTAAGGTGATCCAAATATTTGAATCTGACATCGTAAGAGCATATTTATAATCAAATTAATTTAGTTATACTTACATGAAAGAGAAATGGACAAAAATAAAACATGTTACAACGTCGGGCAAAACAGTGAATTGCAAGTGATACAATACGATTCAATGCTGTCTTAAAGAAATAAAACATTTCATTTAAAGGAAGGAATGAAAATTTCATAAAAGAATCGTATTGATATTTTTAGAATAAATTTATACGAGATTTCTTTTTTTATGTATTTAGCTATTTATTTTATTCTTTCTTTTTTGTCTCTTTAAAAAATTAATTTCCATTTCATTCTATGGTTTTCAATCATCTCCCCAGTAAAAAATATTTTTTTCATTTCCTTCTCAATTCTATTTATTCCAATCTATTAATCATCATATAACAAGAAAAAAACTGGCTTTATTTTAAAATTATGAATAAAAGCAATGACTGTACCTTCTAATAAATGAAGGCTAACCATTGAACTTATAAATAATAAATTGTATTTCAAAGCATGATGTTTGACTTTCTGGGATAATATTTATGATTTTTCTTACGTTTATTTTTAAGTTTTATTTCCTTCTTTTCAGTTTCCAATCGTAGTTGTGAGAAATAGCGAAGATACCACTGCTGCACCAAATAACACGGACGTTTTGACTGCTTTAGCAAACTTCAAAAGAAATGCCATTTTCGGCTATTTGCGAATTTTTGGAATCAATCGTACTTAATGAGATAGTTTCATTGAAAAAAAAAATGCTTAGTATAAATATTCTTGTAAATAAGTCATAATTCAAGTCATGTGTTTTTTAATCGTCTATGATGAATATTTTCTCATACATTGTATGTATATACGTTTTAAATAAAATAATTCTTCATTAAGAATACAGAGTGTTCAGTAATTTCTTAACATATATTTTAAAATCCCAGTAAAAAAAGAATTTGCATTCAAGAACACGTGAGGGGTTAAAAATTATTACAAAAAAAAAAAAAAAAAGAATAAATAAATAAACGTTATCGAAATCGGCCGAATCACTGGTGATGCACACGAGGGTGGGACGAGGGGTGGGGAGGATTTTTGGTATCGTATCACGTTTCTACTAACCATCCTTTAACTCTACTGTGTCCTCCGGCAATCAATCAAAATTTTATGTATTTTTAAAACTGCCTTCCTCTGTAGTGATTTTTTCGATTAAGATCACTTTTTTGTTTTTTCCAAGCTCAAATTTTTACTTGCGATTCCTAATTGTGTATAATTGATTTTTATTTTTTGAAAGATTTCTAAAAATGTAAATTAAGAGTGGTCATTATAAAGCCCCTTGGATATGTAAAATATTTACATAATTCGCATCGAATTTTTTTATTAAGATTATTATTGGTGTCGAAATATATGCCCGATCATTAAATATCCTACACTCTAAAAAAATTTTACGCACCTGAAGACCTAAAACAGTGGCAACTACTTAACATCGAAATAGTGTTCGTCTAAGAGTTTAACTATGCCTAAATCTAAGACCTATAAAGTGACCACCACCAACAACCATGTTTGTAACTTAGTAACACTAAAATGTATAATTACAGCAAGATATTATACGCATGAGAGTCAGTAAATTTATTCTCACGTGGCAATATAAAGAAAGAATAAATAATTTAAGTTGCATACATACACAATTCTAATTTTTAAAATAAAATTAGTTTATAAATTATACATACGCGTAGCAGAAACGAATTCGAACTAAAATTAACAGAGCAGAAACGGATAGAAATCATACAAAATTATTTAATATAGTTTATAATAATATATATTGGACGTTTATATAAAATTTACTTAACATAGTCGACAAGGATTTGAAAATTAAAATAAAAATATCCTTATTATGCAACTAAAAACATACTTACAAATTTTTCACGGCGAACTTTAGTTTCCGCAGATGAAAAGTAACTGTGAAGACAGTTACAAACACTTGCCAACTCGTTATCGAATTCAGTTAATTACAGGCGAAATCATAACGCGCCAACACATAAGTTTTCCAAGTCAAAAATATTTAACATATGGTGTGAAGACAAGTGATCTTGAGTAAACTTTTTGCATTTTCAGTGTTCAGAGCTTTTATGCCACCTTTAAATTGAATATGAAAGCTCAGTTTGGTGTTAACTTGAAGAAAAGTGTTCATTCTCTCAACTTTTAAGGCTGTACAACATCAAATTCCTATAGATATTACACCATAGTTCTTACAGAGTAATGTTTTATTTGCTAAGATTTCATTTAAAAAAATTGGCAACATGGTCTCTGCAAGTATAGCCTTTTAAAATAATAAAAAGACAAAGTCCGTCTTTCAATCAGTTTTTTATTATTACGTCCAGTTTAGTAGGGTCATATGACTTTAAAAAAGATGTTTATTAGTACGTATTGATTGCGTAGGAGAAACATCAAACGTCATGTAATCTCCGAAAATCAATTACTCAATCAATTATATAAAATATATTGACTAATTATTCAAGAGGAAAAAAAATATGTTGGAAAGAGTGTTTAACTTTGGATTAATTTTATTTTTTTTTAAAACTGAAATTACTAATTTATATAATTTTAATATTTTGTGAGAAATGCAGTAGGCATCTGTGAATTAATGAAATGTATTAAATAAATAAAAGAAGAGAGATAAACTGGCGTGAAAGGGTTGGATGTGTACCACAGGGTGCAAGATGTAAAATTGAAATTAGAATATATATCTGAACAATTGGAAAGAATGAGATACTAGAAAGGTCATAAACTACATTTTTACACATTTGAAAAATATGGTAATGATTCCCAGAAGTAAAGGTCAGTAAGCGAAAAGCAAGAGGTTGAGTAATTTTAACAGAAGAAAACAAGCGTAGCTTTTTTCCTTATTGCAACATGTTTGTCTTCTTACTTTTCTCCTTTCATTTTGTGCTTAGACACTGAAGAAGAATCTTGTTTATAGAATCGAAATTATAGTTATGTCAATTTTTGTACTTTATTCACAAAGGTTGGTTTTACTTTATTAGTACGATCTTACATTTATTTTATATTGCTTCATAACCGGCGTTGAACTGCCAATCTAACTCAGAGCTTACGACTATCATTGTTTAGCTCCATAACCTTGGAATTTTAAACCCCGACCCAAAAGACAAGGGAACCCTTGGATCAAGCATCGGAGCAAACTGGCCTTAGCGGAGGACTTTTTTATGGTACTAACCAGTTTTCACGCTAATAGAGAAGAAAACCAGGTTAACCTGACGGCAAGGAAATTGTAGCCCATTTTTCTTCTATCACTGAAGATATTTTACGTCAGCACTGGGGTCGGTGCGAGCCGGGAGTGGAATTCTTATCAACCAGCCACAGCAGAGATTCGAATATGGGTCACCACATTGGTAGGCGAATGCTCTATCCTCTGAGC
Organism: Parasteatoda lunata; assembly: GCA_949128135.1. Classification (NCBI taxonomy): domain Eukaryota; kingdom Metazoa; phylum Arthropoda; class Arachnida; order Araneae; family Theridiidae; genus Parasteatoda; species Parasteatoda lunata. The sequence goes on along the minus strand of OX421976.1, from coordinate 73,720,468 downwards.
CACTAGGGCTTTGGTATTACAATTAGGCAAATCAAACAAATTCTTAAATTGTGACTTAAAGAACCTAAAAGATATGTCCAAAATCAAGACCTTAAATGTTCTTCCAAAATGTTAGGATCAAAAAATTTATAATAGTTTTCATTTAATAAATTACGGTTTAATGATTGAATTTCACTTCAAAAATTAAAAAAATTTTAGTTCAGGAGGTGCTTATTGAATTATTAATAAATAAAAATTAATTATTATGCTACATGAAAATTAATTTACTAAATCAGACACAGAAACGTGCGCTTACTAAATTAATAAATTGTTTTTTTCGAAAAATTTAAATTATAAATCCTTATAAAATGTGGGATAGCAACAGTCCGGAAAATATTATTAAATAATCTAGCTTAAAGACTTTTCGAAAACTTACATCCCTTAATATTACTTTGAATTGCTATTTATTTTATACATTTATTTGTTTTCACTATCACCCTGAATTTCCTTATAGAACTTGATTACTTCAGAATAATTAGAAATAAACGCTAATTGAAAGAAATTATGTAATTCAGTACGCAACCAAAAAAATAATTAAGATTATTTTTTTACTCTTTAGATTAGCGTGAATTCTTAATGATGAAACACAAAACTTAAAAAAGTCAAACGCTTCCATCTGGAAACAGAGAGTCCGTTTATTTGAAATTTACTTTGGGAATACTTCCCAAAAGTAGGTCAAACTCAAAATTTTATCATTTAAAGTTACATCGTTTCTGCTTAAAAACTTTTTCCTTTATTTTTATTAAAATAAAGGATGAAAAATTAAAAAAAAAAAACAGTTATATGAAATTCAAGAAATAATAATTGATAGTAAAAAGTTAAAATTGAAATAGCTAACAATTCATCAATTTAAAATTATTTTTTGCAGGAAACTATATTTGAACTGAAGAGAAAAAACGTCAAATGCTTCGACATTTTACTGTTATGGAAAAACTGGAAATTAATTTTTGCACTGTCTTCATTTTATACAATTTTTAAAAATTGAATGTTGATCAAAACATGTTTAAAGTTTGAGATTTCATTTTATATTTGATTTCACTATACAAACTGTTCAGCGCGCAAACTAAAAAACGGAATGCTAATAATTACTTTTGATTCAATGATCGGATTTTCATGTATTTTCTCGCGCAAATCAATAGATCAAGGAGTAGACTTATACATGCTTACCAAATAGCGTAAGTGATATTTTAAAATTAAAAATCATACTTTCTCTGAGTATAAACTTCTATATTTTCGGATTTTTTAACTTCAAAATGTGGTAAGTAGCCAAAATCTGAAAACATATGATCGAAATTGTTCAACACGTTCGTTTCCATCCGTTTCGCTTCAAATGATTATACCGTATCTACCATTGAAAAGTGTTAATCTATAAAGATTAAAGTTAAATTTTCTTATATATATATATATATATATATATATATATTTATTTATTTATTTATTTATTTATTTTATTAAACGACTTAAAACTCCTCATGCACCACAAAGTATAACATGAGGCTTACAGTTGTAAGTAGAAAACAAAAGAAGAAAAATTTACAAATTTAAATTAAAAACAAAATTCCGCAAGGCAACAAGACTCTCAATACTTTTGACCAGTTCTGATAAGACAGGAGGCCAACAAATAGAAAGACGCCTCAAATCAGTCTTTAATTTCATTCGGGCACTCGCATACAGATTGCAATGAAGTAGAATATGTTCAGCATCTTCATCAGCATCGCCGCAAGCACAAATTCCACTGGTCTCCAGATGGAAACGAAACAAATATCTCTTAAAATTCCCATGGTTTGTTAAAATTTGGGTTAATTTAAAATCAGTTGCAAAGAATTAACATTGCAAACGGTGAAAAATGGATGGAAAGAACCTTTTCGTCCAAAGCGACCGAGGCGAAGCAAGAAATTCAGCATTCCAGTCCGCAATGATTTTATCTCTAGCGATGCGTTTCCAGTGAGAAGCTGGAACAGACACCCTTAAGTCTATTTCACCACACGTAGCTTCCCTAGCCAATTGGTCTGCTCTTTCATTGCCCAAAATACCGCTATGGCCACGAACATAAGAAAAATGAATAGTTACGTTTTCAAGAGCGTTCAAAATCGAGTGAATTTCCACTACAAGCTTACTCAAACTACCGTTTTAGTTTTTAAATTTTACAATAAGTTTATTTTAATAAGCAATACGTTATTTTCCCGAGAAAACATATTTTCTGCAAATGACAACTGCATGATAAACAGCTGCATGATATTATTCATCTTGCTACAGCTTGATCTTTTGACACAAATATTAAAAAAGAATTTTTTCACCTGATATCGCGTGATAAACAACGGAAATCTTCAACGGAAGAATGATCCAAGGTTGGGCTCATTATATTAATTTTACCTTTTTATGCTTCGCAATATCTCTGAAAATATTTACGTTAATCAAAAAATTTTATGCACAATTATGATAAGGTAAAAAAACGAGGGCAAAGGTCAAAAATATGCCAGAAATAACTGTAGGCAGAAGTAACCTTAAATTATAAAATTCAGCGATCAATTTTACGACCAATATATATAAAGGGCAAATTTATTTTCAAATTTATCTTCTTTCTAAAGCTATTTATTTAATTATGCCTTCACAATGGTTTTATTTTGTAAATTAAACAATGCAGTAAATTTCTTTAGTTTTCTTAATTTTTTGAAGATGAATAAATCGAATTTCCAAAAAATAATAGATAGTTTCAAAAGCTATCATGAAGAATTTTTCGACATCGTGAAACAAAAAAAGATATTAATCTTTTCTCATTTTCAAAGTATATTCCGAATGCAATTTCTAAAAAATTTTTAACATTCGACTTTCTTACTTAAGATTGATGAATAAATACCAAATAAAAAAGAAAGATTTCTTTCAAACGGAAATATCTCCAAGTTTTACAAGTTGTTAATTATGTTTTTTTCTACTCTTTCCGTGATTTATCTGTTATTTGTTAAAATGCGTTTTCAAAGCGAAAGATCAAACGCTATTGTTCAAAGTCATTATTTCTTGAAAAATATTTTAATTCATATGATCGCATTTCAATTTTTTTTAAAGATTTTAGGCATTGGCATCACTGTTTTATATTTTAAGTGAATAACAATACCCAACATATAAATATATAAAAACATAATTTTTTTTCTTTAGCCGCTAGCGTAGCAATATTTATAAAACACTGAATAAATACGTTCTTTAAAACTTAAGCGTCCCACATTACAGCTCAGAACTATAGATAGCAAATTTGAACTCCTTTTGCCTAATACAATAGTTTGTTTTAAGTATTTTTTGCTCCTAAAGAAGTTCAATTTAATTAATTAATGTGATTTTCAAAAGCCATCTTTAACACAGGGTCGAAAAAAAGTTATTTGATTACACAGAGAAATTATGTTTTTCTGTTTGATTGCGAGCACTAATAACTCCCATCATATTTAAGGTCACCGCCTCGAATGTTTAATTTGCACTTGGTGTATGAAAATCCGACTATTAAATTCGAAGTTATTTAACAGTTCCGTTTTTTATTTGAAATTTTATACGACTATTTTCTGCAGCAAAGCTTGACAAACTCGTATATTTAAGCCTTGTATAAAAAATTTATGTTTAAAAATAATTTTATAGTCAAATAATGGCATTTTTAATGCTGTAGTTAAATATTTTTGAAACGTTCTATTTCCATTAAAATATTTAAGAAGAAAATTTTTATTTATTACTTATTTTCGTAAATATCCTAGCCGAATCCAGTGACCAGCTGGTCCTCCTTTTTAATTTAGTAGACTTTTTTCGAGGTTTAAAACCGTAAAGCCAAAAATCAAAACAATATATAAGTATAATAAATTCGTATTTCTGAAGTGACAGGGGATAAAATTATTGTCTCTTGCATGTTCGTGTAGTATCTTGGGCATCGTGGGGAATTTTTTATTAAAATATTTAAAACAACATATGCTAATATTAAAATAAACAAATATGCTAATTACCTCTATGGTAACTTTGATGGATAATAAATGAAATTAGCAACTTTTGTTAACAAAATTGTTTTACAAAAAATATTACTAAATTTCGCTTTACCTTAGCAACCAATACAAAGTCAAATATTTAGATGCAAGAAATTTCATTTGACAATAAAAATAATAGCAATAGACTTCAGGTGTTAATGGCCGTAATCGTAACCTGAATGCTCCTCTTAGCTAAATATTTTGGGTTGTAACACTTCTTTCTACGCTACAGAGTCATATAAAGAAGAAACAAACACCCATTTTTACACAAGACCTACTTGTAAAACATCTTTATTTTTCAAACAAATTTAACAGGTTTGCTTGAAAGGTCATATATATCTTTTGGTCTTATATATATTGGTCATATATATATTGAATATTTTAAATGCATAGTTTATTTAAAATATTCAATATATAAATGAAATAAAAATTCACATGCTATAGTTAAATATAAAACGATTGAAATATTCTCTATCATACTAGTATATAAATTCAGCGAATTATGGGTGACATTGAACATGAAACGTATACCGGCAAAATTAATTAAGCTAAAACATATCCAATTTATTTATTATTATTTATTGCCCTTTCTAGTGTCTTTATGTTATCAGATTAAGCAAAACATGTTTTTAGAAGATAATCCCATCGAAATAAAGATTAAGTGTGTATTACATCCTTTGGCATAATGTCATTATTCAAGGTCAACTATAGTCAATTCACAAAAATTCACAAAATAAAATTTTTAAGTACTATGACATATATATTTAATATAGGTTATAGAGCCGTGATGGCTAAGGGGATAGAGCTTTCGCCTTCCCATGAGGTGAACAGGGTTCGAATCCCAGCAAAGACTGGGCTATACGAATTTCGCATCCAACTTGCACCGACCACAGTGCTGTCATAAAAATATCCTCAGTGGTAGACGGATCAAAGGGTTAGATTCCCCTTGCCGTCAGGCTAACCGTGGAAGTTTTTCCCCTCCATGTAACGCAAATGCTGGTTAGTTCCATCAAAGAGTCCTCCACGAAGGCAAATTTCTCCCAATACTTAATCCAGGGTTGGGATAGCCTGGTCGGTAGGGCGCTGGGCTCATGTCCAAGAGGTCTTGGGTTCGATCCTCGCCGACCGAAGACTCCCCGTGTAGTAAATGGTGACTGATGCACGTTAAATCTGTCGAGTCTCAAAGTCCCCCATATTCCCATAACACAGTGTTTCCCAAACTTATGACTTTTGTGTACCCTTTCAAAAATTTTCGAAACGCTGCGTACCACTAATAAAAAAATCAATGTATTTTTTACTATAAAAAATTTCACAAAAGTTAAAAATCACAACTGGCTGTTGACACCACTAATTACTAAGCGTTAACTCTGCAAAAAATAGCTAATAGAAAAATACGTAATCGTAAATTTTCATGGCTAGCTTTGTTTTTAAATAAAATTCTTTTAAATTTTCGTTTGTTGCAAGATATTTCGCATAAGAACGCGTACCCCAGCTAAACTGTACCCGTACCCCTGGGGGTACGCGTACCACACTTTGGGAAACACTGCCATAACAAATCAATACCTCTGGGGGTACTGATCCAGGAGTTTCCTTGTCTTCTGGATTGGTTCAAAATTATAAGGCTACGGAGTTGAACATTAGTAGTCGTAAACCCATGAAATTGGGTCGGCTGTTCAACGACGGTTATAAAAAGTATATATATACTTAATCCAAGAGTTCCCTTATCTTCGGGATTAATTTCAAAATTACAAGGCTACGGATTTGATCATTAGTAGTTGTAAACCCAAAAAATTGGGTCGGCTGTTCAACGACCATTATAAAATAAATTAAAATAAAATAATGCAACTGGAAAAATTTATTATTATAGTTCTTTTTAAAAATTGCCCTTCTTAAAAAATCTCTTTTAAAAAATTGCATTAAATTGCAAATATTAGTAGTCGTAAAACCAAAATTGGGTCGCCTGTTCAACGACGGTTTTAAAATAAAATATAGGTTATAAAATGACTCAATTTTAAAAACCTTATATATTAAATCACACCTAAGAGCTCACTTCCGTCTTAAATTTGCACATTTCTTGCAGAAACGTAATAAAGGAATAACAATAACGTTTTTACCCATGATGTTGAAAGCAACATCCACAGAAGATCACGACTCAGATTACAAATTGCTTCTAAGACGCCAACAGAACACTTGACTGGAAAACCAATCTGCCATTGTAGTTCTCTCTTTGATGAAATAAAAATAACCTTTTTACAAGGGTTTGCCATCAAATGTCAATAAAACCGCATTGTCTTCAATGAAAATGCCGTTTCAAGGATTTATGGTAAGTGCCAACAAATCAAGAGGACCCCATCCTCGCAAAAATATAAAAAGTTTCACGGAAAATAAAAGTTAGGTAAGAATTGGTAAAATAAGCGCGGAAGGCAGCGTTTTAGCCTTAAAACAATGAGGCTTCCGGCGTTCCTGAAAATTAATATTCTTTTGTTCATAATGTTATGTTATATTACCATATATTCAATCGAGAAATAGTAAGAAAATTGATGGCAAGTTTGTGTTTGAAATATTGCGTTATTTGTAGGAAAACTCCAAATTACGACTTTGCTAGACATAAATGCCTGGATGATACCTTTATGTATCATTTAACGAAGTTGCCGCTTGAAGTCAACTACATACAGATTTTTTTTGGTAAGACAAATATTCAAACAAAATATTTTGTTTTTATACTTATATTTATCAATATTATAAGATATCTAGACCGCATGAATAGTTATAAATGATTACCATATCGTTCAAATATCCCATTGCCCTTTTTTTTGGCAGTCGTGTAGCACTCATTTTAGCTCAATATATCGAGATACGATTTTTTTTATTTATCAATTTTTATTTTATTTATCATATATTTTTTATTTATTATATTTTATTATTTATTTTTATTATTAAAGGTATATATAATAGCAATTCCTTTCCCAGATGTGAGGACCTTTTTACATATTTGCAATAAAAAGTAGTATTTTGCAAAAAGCGGATTTTGTAGTTACCGATATTAAAACTTTATGTTTACTATTTTTCTTTTATCTTAATTTTCAGACATCAAATTATGATATTATTAAATCCTCTACCCATGTTTCTATAATAAATATAACATTTTTCACATATATATTCTGCAATTAATTATAAATGCGTGCCAGTACGATTTTGTGCTATATCTCTCAACGAAATCATAGCTTGAAGTCAACCATGAGTAAAAAATCTAGATAGACAAACATTCAAAGAATATTTCAAAATATATTGCGATTATCTATTTATAAATATTACAAGGTATCTAGATCAGTGGTTCATAATTTTGTTTTCGGCTATGGAATTTTAATTCGTCTATCTTTTTTCAGTGGAACCCAGTAGTTCATACAGGACAAATTAATTATACAATAACAACTAACTATTTTGAAAATATTCATCATAATTTCAATTTTTTTTCCAACGTTTTATCATTCTTAAATTAAATTTTTTGTCACCCAAGTTTTTAAAGTTAAGCTTTCAAATAATTTTTTAAAACGAAAAAGAATTGTTAAAAATGGTTGGAGAATAATTATTAGGGAAGCATATTTCTTTACTGTTGATTTTAATTGCTTTATTTTGAATTGAAAAATTCGATGAGGTTTACTTATGGAGATTTCAATAATATGCACTTTTATAATGTCGTAATTTTTCACTACATATACAATTTTTTTTTAATTATTGCTATTTCTTGATTCTCTGTCATTTTAATTTTTCATTTCAAAAAATAATCAGAATATTAAATTAATAATATTTATTGATTGCCTTTCAATGTAATTACGAATTTAAAAATTCATTACTCTTTTAAAAAATGTCCTAATTTTCGGTGCCCTGGTGACCCTTCTACGGAACTCTAGGGTTCTGCATTATCACTGATCTATTTGAATATTTAAAAACGAAAAACTATGTTGTTTAAATTTCAAAAATGAAGGTATGATGATAAAAACACTCTTTCTTTACTTTGATAAATTGTAATTATAGAAAATTGCTACATTTACAATTATTTTGCCAGAAATTTTAAGATACCTATTTTTAAAACACACATTATTGCAATTTAGAAAATATTACCTCTTAAAATTTTCTATTTAACTCGTAAAATTTGGGAAAAAAAACATATCTAAAAGAGTTGCTAGGTATAGACAATATTTTGATTATGAATATTTAACGTAACTGAAGGAAATTAATTTGTAAGAGATTAATTATTGAATTGTGTTAGATTAAGTAACCTTTATTAATTAATCTCCGTGTGTCCGTATTAATCTTCTGTTGTCCTACAATATAACTGTGCTACAGTGTAACTTGTTATTAATTAACTAATATACTTAGGTCAATAAAGTGACAAATTTATAATGTCAGATAAAGAGAAACTATTAAACAATCGGCAAAGCATTTCTCACAAAATTTAACTTTGAAGCAATAAATATAATTTTTGAAGCTTGAAGTGTCTTTTAAATATATATGTATAAATATTGAATTTCATTTTCCCTTCAAGGACAAAATTTAATTTAAATTTTAAATTACACTGTAAAAAATTGCATTCTATAGATGGCACCATTTTAGAAATTGTGCAAATTAAATACATTTTTAAATAAAGAACTGCAGTTAAATGCAAAATATTTTACAAAATTAGTAAAATAGCATCTGTTTGAAAGAATTTGCGTGAGTATATTATTAAAAATGTGCTTGTTTTTTAAGTGAAAAGTTTTTTGCAATAAAGTCATCAAATTGATAAGCGCGTGAAAATATGTGTTGTCACTAAACAAAAATTGAATAGGTAATTAAGTAAAATAACAGTGAAAAGGAAAATAAAAATTTTGACAACATACAATGTAAAAAAAATTTTTTATCTAGACTCCAAAAATTGGTGGCAACTATACATCAAAATTTTTCTTTAAATTTCAAATTTATGTGATTATATATAGCCCTCTGGAAAACAGTACAATTTATAATTAAGAAAAGAACAAATCTTATTATTAGTGAATAGTTTTAAGTAGTTCCATAAATGTTGCTTTTTATTGAAATTCCACAATCTACTAAGTAGTTTTTAATTCTATTAATATTCAATGTTGAAATTAAAGCTTATTGAGGGAATAAATCTTTGTAAAATAATTTAAAAATCATGTAGGTTCATGTTAACATTATGCAATACAATTATTTTATAACTAAAAATTTTACTTTTTTAGAAACATGACATCAAAAATAATTTTGAACTATTTCCTTATAACAGTGCTGCTTGTGGCTTTTTACCATTTAATCGGTAAGTAAGAAGAACATAGTTTATTTCATTATTTATATACGATAAAATTTCAAGGTTTTCTGTAGCATGTTCCGAAATCACCACTTATATATAAATAAAAGAATCAACGCCTGTAATCAAACGAATCATTTTTAAGGAATGCCAATTTGAAAACATCAAAACCTGCTTTATTGCTGGAGAAAAACAGAAAATTTAGAAACATTCCTGGTTTTAACAGGCAACTAAACTGTTTTTTGATGTTTTTCACCGGTCTTTTTCGTTAGTGATTAAACAGATTACGATATATGAACCTGACTACATTTGAATATTAGATTTTCTAATATGAAACTGATTACATTTTTGTTTCAATATCGCTTAAGTATAAAAAAAACGTAATTTGTGTGTAATTTTTAATTCATTCTTTTGAAGAATTAATTTTTTGAAACTAAAATTTTCTTTCTTTCCTCTGTTTTTATTCCTTTAAAATCTTTTCAACACGGGATAAATGTATTTCAAACATAATAAATGCGGAGCAAACTAAATTTAGATAGAACACATTTTATTATTTATATAAAAGCTGAATACCAACTCTTCGTACACCATAAAAAATTTTAGCATATCTCCAACGTCAAAAATGGTGGCTAATACTTTACACTATAGTAGTGTAGCAAAACGTTGTACGTCTATTATTGATTGGTGTAAAGTTATTTTTACCATACAATATAAAGAATCATTAATTTAGAATACATGTATACACTAAATTAAAAAAAATATCAATTTGTAAATCAAATATCCGCGTGACATACAGAGAATCCTATAACGAATTCGAACAAAGTTAAACAGAAAGTGCGGAAATTATGCATTAAAAAATCAGCCAATATAATTCTCAGAGATTCAAAAACTTAAATACAATTATCCTTACAATTTAACTAAAAACATACATACATACTACTTGACGAACTCTTGTTTCTGTTGATGAATATCAGAGTTGAAAATCACAACAAACTCTTGCCAGCTTATTTCAAATTGTAAACACAGTCGATGTTCTACTTGGCGTTTCTTGATATTCTAGCTATTCAAAGCGCGCCAAGCGTCAACATTGGTGTTTTCAGGAGTGAAAATATTTCTCGTATGTAACCTATGATGTACAAGGTACAAGGGTGAACGTTTGGTGTAAGATAATTCAATTTTAAGCATTTAGATTTAAATTATACCCTTTAAATCGTATATGAAAGCTTGATTTGGTATTCACCCGAATGTTTTGGGTTTCTCCTCAACATATTCGGAGAGATAATACATTACAGGCTTTACAGTGTTGGGAAAAAAAGGTGAATAATGATTAATCAACAATACCAAATCATACACAAAACAGAAAAACATATATACCGACACAATTAATTAAACTAAAACATATTCAACTTATTTATTGATTGTTATATGTTGCCCTTTCAGGTATCTTTATGTTATTAGATTAAGTAAAGCATGTTTTTAAAAGGTAATCCCATCAAAACAAATATTAACTGTATTCCATATCATTTGGCATAATGTCATTGTTCAAGGTCAGCCATAGTAGATAGTCAAAAAATTAACATAACCAGAAATTTTCTTTGATATTTATCACTATCGTTGGGCCCTAAGGAACCTATTTCTATATTACATATAGTGTGTATCTTGGTACCTATATTAGAACCTTCAGAAAACACCAATTTACACACTAGTATCTGTTCATAAAATTAAATAAACATAATTTTCTTGGCCATAGATGGCACCACTAGAAAATAAGAACAATTTCGACCCCCTGCCGTAATTGCCTGTGACAACAACAACAATAAGCAACATTAATGTCAATAACGGTAAGGGGACTGTGATGGCTCAGAGGATAGAGCATTCGCCTTCCAAAAAACTGAACCGAGTTCGAATCCCAGTGATGGCTGGTGGATACGAATTCCGCATCCTGCTTGCACCGACCCCAGTGCTGACGTAAAATATAATCAATGGTGGACGGATGATGGATTAGAGGACCATTGCCATGAGGCCAATCTTGGGAGGATTTCGTTGTTTTGCTCTCCATGTAATGCAAATGTGGATTAGTTCCATCAAAAAGTCTTCCACGAAGGCAGATTTCTTCTAATACTTGATCCAGGAGTTTCTTTATCTTCTGGATTGGGTTCAAAATTACAAGGCTACGGAGTTGAACATTAGTAGTCATAAACCCAAAAAATTGGGTCGGCTATTCAACGATGGTTATAAAATTAAATAACGGTATGGCGATTATATTCGACTCTCATATACGAATAAGTGCCTTCTCTCCATTGATTTCTTTTTTTAACACAAACTTTTTCATTCTCGATAATAATTTATTTTAATTTTATATAATTTTAATCGAACTTATGTCTGTACTTATTTCGAAGTCTGTAGAAAGATCTCCAAACTATTATTGACGGCATTGATGCTTAACTAAATGTGGTATTAATTACTACAGTTAGTTGTAGGTGTGGTGATAGTTGAGTTTTGTTTGGTTAGGAAGTGGAAGATGTTTCACTATTTACACGGATAATGGCACAAATGCGATGCGCCAGAAGATGCTTTAAAATCTTTGGATTAAGATTTCATCCAAACAGAATGTTCTCTAATGAAAGTTAAATGTATATTTATCCTCCATCTGCTGCAAAGTATGCTGGTTACTGGGTAAGAATAGTTCGTTGTGTCAAGAATATTCTGCAAACCATTGAGCAGTGTCACGTATGAAGAAATGTTAAATTTACTTCAAGAAATGTTAACTTATAAATGAGCAATCATTGACATATTTGTCAGATGATCAAAATGAATTGAAACCTTTTACATCTGGTTGTTTCATTCAAGATTCAAAAGAAAAAGAACTTTCACATTTAACTTAAATTGATTCTCAGATTTTATTTAAACGTGTGTAATACCTTCATATATAATTATTGTTACAAATGTCATATATTTCCAACTAAGCTTGCATTAGTAATGATATAATCTTCCGTTTCAGCATAAATAGTTCGCTACAATTTAACGCTTCTTTTTCTCTTTTTAAACAAAAATTGTATTGTAATTTTATTTAGATTCTCAAAATTAGTTTCAATGAAACTTAAATTATTTGTTAAAAAAATGAAAGACATAAAATTAAATTATTAAATTGCAAATCCCTTATTAGAATAAAAATATTAAAATCATGGACTAATTCACAACGATTACAAACGCTTTGCAGTTTCACAAAAATGTGACTTCTGTTCATAATGACATTGTGTGCTAATTTTAGTATTAATATAGGGAACGATGGCTAAATTTGACTAAACCTAACCAAATATACAATAACTGTTACCATCTCATAACTGTTATTTTTTAACAGTTGTGTATTTATTTATTTATTTATTTATTTATTTATTTTTGCAGTAATTGATGTTGCAGCAAAAAATATTCAAGAAACTGACCAAGAAAACGAACTTTTTCCACCTAATGAAGAATCTTCCATACTAGAAAACAATCAAAGGTAAATGATAATTTGAAATATTTTATTATGGTTTTATTGCTACATTCAAACTATAAGTTTACTCAAAAGAAGTGCCACTGTTAATGGATATTTTAAAAAACTCTAAGTAGAATTCTTTTTCTTCTTCACTGGCATATATGACCTAGGTGTGAGTCCAAGCCATTCTCAAGAAGTACTTTCCGACAACACTGTTTTCGTTTTTTTTCCTGTTGATCCTAAGAGTGTTAATATCTTTTTTAACACCATAACTGCATTGGAATTCTGACTCAAAATATAGTACCCATAGGCTGAGGTAGATAACTTTTTTTACTGAGACATAATTTTTTACATTCTGGATTTTTTCATTTTGCAAAATTTTTTGCATTCAAAAATGCATAATCTGTACATAATTCGTTGATCTGAAATAGTTTGGTTGGTAGGACGTTGGTCCCGTGACCAACTGGTCGTGAGTTCGATCCCCGCCTGCTTATGATTTCCCGTGTAGTAAATGGTGACTAATGCATGTTACATTTGTCGCGTTACAAAGTCCTCCATGTTCCCATAACAAATCATACTGGAGTTACTGAATTGGAAATTGATTGCTCTATGATTCGGGTCAAACTTACGATAGATGAATGAATGGGTCTGCCCTATAAACGGGTTGTGACGTGTGTGTGACGGAAGTCGTATTCTTGGCCATAGATGGCACCACTGGAAAACAAAAAGTGCGCCTCCTTTGCCTTAATGGCATACTTGATTTTATTGTTATTAAACAGTCTATAAGATAATTTAAATAATAATTTAATATTTAAACTATCTCTATAAATAGTTTAAGAGATAATTTAAAAATAATTTTATTTTTTATGAAATCTTTTAAAAAATATAAAATTCGAACGAAACATATTTTTACAGAAATCCATTAAAGAAAAATTGAATTCTTATTTTTAGATTTAAGCTTTATATTGTATGGTATAAAAAGGTAAAGTGTTAAAACATTTTCGAATTATTATCGGAGCATTTTTATTTCGTATATGATGAAATTCTTAAATAACAAAGAAGTTCCAAAAATCTTTGACTGCCTTCAATAAAAAAACAATCAATTCTTAAAATAATATATACTTGGAATAAATTATTTACTCATTTCTAATTTAACGTAATTTTTATTTTGTTCCATTTTGATAACAAAGATATTTAATATTCAATTTTTAAAGTTATCTTCGTCAACTACTGAACATTGAAGGAACAGCAATTTTTAATCATTTTACTGTTTATATTAACATTTTTTTTTAATTTCAGCTATTTTTATTATGCTTTTATATACTGCTATAAAAATTACACCAAAATAACTATAATAATTATTTTTCAGACATCCTCACCACAATCAGTTGCACAGACCAGAAAAAACAAGGAGCAATAGTGAGGGAAGCAATATTGAAAGTTACCAAACACGAAACTTAAAAATGGTGTTTACTGTTTCCCTTTCATTTCATAAGTTTCATATTTTGAGTTTTAGTTTTCTATATCACGTTGGCGATATTTCGTTGGCGACCTTCGGTTATGGAACCCTAGATACTCAAAATTTTTTTGGTGGACCCCAAACTTAATAACTTAAGTATGCAAGGAAAAGTATGAACGTATTAATCAATAAAAGACTTTATTTTGAAAACATATAATAAAAACAATGAAATTTTTTCATCGTTTTATAATTAGTAATCTAACAATAGGTTTTATGTCTGACAGTTAATTCACAGTCCTAGAGCTGCATCTAATCTTATTATGAATTTTTATGTTTTGAAACCTTTTACATCTAGTGCCGTTAAAAAACCATGAATATAAAACTATACGGTTTTTAACCATTTACAACTATCATGGTTTCAAAATTGTAAAAAGATAAACTGACCCTTGTTTAGCAGCTTTATGGTGTTGCCATTTATGCGTGAATGAGATTATCGTATTATGAATATTATCGTAATTAGATACTGGAAACGCTTCATGTGTTGGGGGAAATGGAAGAAATATTCTGGTGTCAACGCTTGGACTCGAACCTCTGTTCTGTCGGTCAAGAGATTGACACATTAACCCTCTCTGTTATAATAAGTAAGCAGCTGCAAGGAACTAAGTGGCTTTATTAAGTGGGCCTAGTTAGTGCGATAAAATTCTGGCGGCTTCACCATATTAGGTGAAAGCAGTTAAGAAACGTTTTTCTCACAGTTAACAGTATCTAAAACATCTTATTTATAGTTATTTGATTGTTTGTTTGAATATGGTAAAATAATAGTTAAATAAAATGTTATTTAACTATTTTTTTCCGAAAAAATTCAAACAATGTATAAAACATGAATGTATTGGGAAACAATGGCTAATTATCAGCAAGAAATTAGATATTATGATTTAACTTTTTTCTGAAAATATAATGGTTACAATTGAGGCCATTTCAAAATCTACTTGATCTACTCTTTAAAGTTTTTTTTTCTTCAGTTTTTTGATAGTCCTATTGAAAAAACAAAAGACAAATACCATGATATGTTGGTACAAAAATTTCTTTTTTTTTTAATTTGCATAAACAATAAATTGTTTTTGGTCATATAAACTCTCCTTTTAAAATAAACTTCTAACTCAGTATATTTCATAAACACAAAAATTATTTAACTATCTTAATTGTTAATTTAGAGATGTTTTTTATATCACGTGCAAAATTTCTGAACATGAATTGAGATGGTTTTGAAGTAAAAAATAATCATCTACAAAGCACATAAAATTTTATTCCTGTTTGATTTTGTTTTTAGAAAAGAAGATTTTTGTAGGACATATTATATAAAGTCTAAAATGAAAGAAAACTTTTCTATGCTAGAGTGCAATTTTCAATTCTAATTTAAATTAATTTAAGTAAAAAAACGGACAAAGAATAATAAAAAAGGAGATTATATCGACCAATTATTTATCGTGTCATCCTATATAATTAAAGGTTCATTAAATATTTGCCACTACTTTAGAGCAAACTATTATTTATGAGTGCTAGATAAAGTATATAATTATGCATCAAATCTTTATTTTCTCCAGAATGCTTGCTTTCTATTTTTTTTTTTTTTTTTAAGTTAAAATGAAAAATCAGTTCTTACTAATTTACGTATTATTTCAAACATAAATTATTGAAATTTATTATCTAAAAACACTACTATTAAACAATGTTTTGATATTCAGAGTTATTTTAATAATTCAAGAAGATATACTGAGCAACGAAACTTGAAACAAGTTAATCTTCAAATATTTTTTTTTCTTTCACTTATCATTTCAGATACGAACTGACTGATAATGATTTTTTTCTCTGAATTGTTTTAAAGTTTCTGAATTTTTTCTTTTAATTTGTATTCTAATTTTTAGCTTTTAATGTAGATAAGTGGTGGGTAACTTAAAATGACATTTTTATAGAATTGTTATTTTTGTAATTTTTTAACCTTTGATGAAGATGGAACACAGCTGTCCCTATATATAATATTTTTTTCTGACCCTCTAGCAACAAGTAAAATATATTTTTGTATTTTTTTAAAATTAGAAATGACAGTATAAGAGTTACTAAAAAATCTGTTAGCTTATCAGAATTATATTTGTACTAAAATACCAAATTCAAAAAGAGTAGTTTCTAATTTTTTCTTCATTCATGTCAAAAAATTTCTCAATATTTGATCTTATAAATTATTGAAATTTTAATAATGAATAACTGTTTCTCTTAGATCTAATTAACTGAAAATAAGTGAAAAAATTCGAAATAACAATAGTATGGAAATATGTCGTGTTTTGGAAGATTGTATCTTTAAAACAGAAAGAGACACCCTTATTTCATGTTTTTTTCACAACCGTTAATTATTAAAATGCTAGGTGTAATATTTTTCACTTATTTTAGCCTAAATGAATACAAAATAACGAAAAATGTATGAAAAATATGTTTAATGAAAATTCTAAGTCAAAGTTCTTCAGATACATTTTTATTCCAAGTTATTATAGTTGATTTCCAAATCCATAGAGAATATAATTTTAAACAATGCAGAAAAATTACAACAATCATTAAGAAGCACCATTTGCTAATTAAAATTAAATATGAAAATTTTTGTTTTAAGTTAAAAAATATAAACTTAAATCCATCCAGTGAATTCATTTATCGTCTTATAACTGTTTATGGTGCCGATTGTCTTTTACAGGATTTGTATTAATAGTGTTTTTCAGATCTTTTCCGCCAAGGAAAATAACAAAAGAGAAAGTTAGGGAACCTCACATTTAAGGCAAAATAATAATTATAAAATTTTCAATTTCAAATCTTAATCTTAGTGTCAAGAATTAGCTGGGTTTTTGAATGTTCAAATCATTTAAATAAAAGTTATTAAGTTTTTTTTTAAATATTGTGTATGAAGTTTTGCTCGAATGTTTGGGCTAGTTGCTAATTTTTGGGGCTAATTTTGCAAAAATTGCAGAAAATTTTTTAAAAAGAAAATTTTGAAGTATCTAATGAATGGCTGGATAAATTTAAATTTAGGCACAACTTCCTCAAAGTTGAACTGGATGGAAAAAGGGATATTCGTTCATTTTTTTGGGGGTTCTAAAGCATGATTACATTAAAAAAAGATTATAAATCTTATATATGACTAAAAAATTGTCCAAAATGAATTTTAAAAATAACTTTTTTTATTTATTGACTTATTTATTTATTTATTCAAATCATATAATTTATGTTTGCATTTTGTTCCAGTTTCCAATGATGAATATGGCTGGAAACAGCACTAATCCAATGAGCGATTTCTGCAAAAGAATACAAGATTCAATGAGTCAATTTTTAAAAATGTTTGGAATCAGCCAATAAGCATTTGTAAATGGGTGCTTTCAATAAAAACAATTATTTATTTGACTTTTCTGCTCAATTTTAATAAATACTTCTTTTTTCACTTAAAAACAAGAGCATCTGACAAAGAATTAGAAATTTTGGAATACATATTTGGTAAAAAAAAAACATTTGTTTTGAAATTATGGATTCTAAAATTTTATAAAGAAATAGTATCTTTAAATATTGTTCTGTTGTACTCTGGTGATCTAAGTTAAGATAATTTTTATATTTCATTGATAATTCCCAAATAGCTGGATCTATTTAAGTAAGATTTGACGTTAAATTTGAGTGATATAATTTAAACAAACTAGTCTTTCAACAGTTATTATGCTCATGCTTGCATTTCAAATGTAGGGGAAAGAGTGAAACAGTAATTATAGAAACGATCAAAAATATGTTTTTAAGGGGTTTGTTTTCTTTTAGTTTATAACCAGAAACGATAACCAGAGTGAGCAACGATAACCAGAGTGAGCATTATCAGGTTGTTCAATTCAGCTGCGGCAAAAATAAAAATAAACAACTTAAAAAATAAAAATGCTGTTGCCAGCCATAGAATTTTTTGAAAGTTAACTTAGCAACATAAATCAAAATTATGATACCTGAGCGCTTGACGTAACAAATCCTTCAATTCTATAAGTGTTGTATCGCCAAATGCCCAAATTAACAATTGCAATTTCAAATTAATATTGAAATGTACAGGTTTAGAATTTTCTACAGTGAAAAGTTTTCGGAACTTCAGTATTCAAAAAAGTATACATAAGCTAGACGTTAAGAACGTATCCAATGAGCGAGCAAAGCGAGCATTGGACTGCGAAGCAATCAGAAGCAATCCTAGTTTTTTATATTGTCTTTGAAAGCCCATCACTTTACATTTAGAGAATGTAACTTAAACATTAGTTTGCAACATTTCTATTCTTCAAAAAAATTTTAAAATTTTTTTTATTAATTTATAATTGATGAAGTAAAAATTATAAACCTTCGCAATTAATATCGAAGCATTTGTATTGTAAAAATTAATACAGGAAATTCTCCATCTTTCCGCATAGACAGAGAAAAAAAAATCTGTTAAAATTACCGTACTGTATGGCAATGTCATTTCTGGCAATAAAAACATAATTCTGGTAATAAAAACTAAAGTATATGGTATTTAAATCATTCATTAGGTTGTTTTTCATTCTGTAATGGCAACGCTTTACGAGAAATTTTTGTTTTTAAAATTACAGTTTTCATTACCACACATTTAGTATTAAATACAAAAGTGAAAAATAAATTTAACCGAATAAATAGTTTTTATGCTCTAAATTATCATGAAAAAATTAACAAATTTTATATAACTTACAAAACTTCATCTATATATATATATAAATGAATGTTTCTCTGTGTGTATGTCATTTATAGCCATCCGATTAACCATCCGACAGAAAATAATGAAATTCGCCATAAAGATAGTTTCAAGCATAAGGTTGCATGGTCACTGTCAACATTAGAAAATTCTGCGACAAATCGTTCTTGCACGATGAGCGAAAAACGAAATGGAGTTTTTTGATTGGCTAAGAGTTAGCCATAGTTTTTAAATTAGTGATTCAATTTTCACATATATTTTATATTCGCTATGTCAGATTAAAAGAAGCACTACTAGCTAACACACTAAGATTCAATCAAGAAAACACACAATACAACATAAAAGCGGGTGAATATCAACAAAAGATAAAAACACATATGGTCCACCCGGCCCATAAGACTAGCTATAAATACACTAACCTACCAACAAGTACTAGAACTAGCAAAACAACGACAGTACAAATCTACACCGATGGCTCCAAAACAGACAATGGCGTGGGAGCTGCATTCTGTGTTTACCACAACAACCAACATACAGATACATGCAAATTTACGCTAAAACAAGAAAACACAGTGTTTCAAGCAGAGGTTTTAGCCATCAAAGAAGCCATTAAATAGTTAGATACACACAGCTGCAAAGAATCAACAATTTTCACAGACAGTCTGGCTAGTATACACGCTATTAGAAAAATGAAACAAAAAGACCCACACGTGGCAACAACACAAAGACAACTAGAACACCTTGTCAGCAAATTCAACACACAAATACACTGGGTGGCAGCGCACACAGGTAACATAGGTAATGAAGCAGCGGATTTAGCGGCTAAAGACGCAGCAGCAGGTCATGGGATTCCCAGCGGTGTTCTGCTTCCACCATCGAGCCTAAGAAATTAACTTAAAACCATCACACAAAAACTTTGGCAAGCATACTGGGACGAAACTGAAAAAGGCAATGCAACAAAATCATATTACCCTAAAGTAGACACAGACCGATTTATAGGCCATCCAGCAGCAATACAATTCCTTACAAGACGTGGCTTCTTCCCCTCATTCCTACACAGGATGCAGCGAATAAACACAGACACATGCCCATGCGATGACACAGGCGCCCCAAGTCACTACCTACATGACTGCCCACTTACTGAATCATACCACCTCAAAAAAAAAAAAAAAAAAAAAAAAAAAAAAAAAAAAAAAACAATGAACAAGGCAGAACGATATTTGCAGACAGTTTCAAAAACAAGCATATTATGCAAAAACTAATAAATATACTTGAAATAACCAGGAACATCACAGACAATATGTCATAAACCTAATAAGAACTTTCTAAAAATACTGGCAGCAAAAATCTCTATGACTAACATTGATACATAGTCCCAAAACATAGCACAAACAAAACACGCATATCCCACAATCAACTACGGACTGGCTCACAATGGCAGCCAACGTGGTTGATCACCACACATGCCTCACCACTGACCCAGCTCCTAGATACTGGGGGCAAGCAGAGCGCCAGGAGCTTTTCAGCTACCCGTGATGGTTATTAATTTAAAAAAAAAAAAAGAAAAAAAAAGTGGTGGTGGATGAGTCAGCCAACTTAATTACTAAAGTTTATAATTCACATTCCACCAAAGCACTGCCTCAACTACCACTCCTACTAAAAATAGGTAAAACACAACATGAACAAAACATACATACCCCACAATCAACCACGGACTGGCTCACAATAGCAGCCAACGTGGTTGATCACCACACACGCCTCACCACTGACCCTGCTCCAAGTCCCTGGGGGCAGGCAGTGAGTCCGGAGCTTTTCAGCTACCCGTGATGGCCATATATGTTAAATGTAAAAAAAAATAAAAACAAGTATATATATATATATATATATATATATATATATATATATATATATATATATATATATATATGTATATGTATATGTATATATGTATATGTATGTGTATATGTGTGTATGTATATGTATGTATATGTGTATATATATATATATATGTATATATGTATGTATATGTGTGTGTGTATATGTATGTGTATATGTATATATATATAAAAAAAAAATTTAAAAAAAGAAAAAAAGAAAAGAAAAAAAAATAATAACTTTAAAAAAATTTTCGCTATTAGGCCGGGATAGCCTGGTCGGTGGGGCGCTGGGCCCATGTCCAAGTGTTTGTGACTTCGGTCCCCACCGGCCGAAGACTGATGTAGACTGATGCACGTTAAATCTGTCGAGTCTCAAAGTCCTCCATCTTCCCATTGCAAATCAATACCTCTGGGGGTACCGATCCAGCAGTTTCCTTGTCTTCTGGATTGGTTCAAAATTACAAGGCTACGGCGTTGAACATTAGTAGTCGTAAACCCAAAAATTGGGTCGGCTGTTCAACGACGGTCATAAAATAAAATTAAATTAAAAAAATGAACATTACGTTGTAGCACGCGTGGGTTACGTCATCAAATTTATACTTTGTCTGATGCTACGCGATTTTATTTTATTTATATTAATTCTTTTAAACGTGTTTCTAAAAAATACTTATTTAAAATCAATGCTAATGAAATAGAAAAAAATATCCATATATTCAAAAGCGAAAATTAATGGGAAAGTAGTACTAACTCGTTTAGGAGAAACATAAAAACTCGACGTCAATGACGTTTAATTAATTAAGATAACATATGCATATTGAAATAAAAGAAATAAGCTATGTACTAGAAAGAAAAAGAACTGGAATAAAGGTATTTATTTGTCTCGAAGAACCGTAAGAAATCATCATACTATTATTGACGACAATGATGCTTAATTAATGTTGTTAATATGTATTAAATGAAATTTTAAAAAAAGGAATTTCTGAACTAAAAAGCAAAAATAGGTAGTAAAGATACTTATTCGCGTTTTGGGTAATCGTAAAAATCTGCATATTATTATTGACACTACTGCTCAATAAATATTGATAATATGTATTAATTGAAATATTATAAAACAAGCTATGTGCTAAAAAGCCAAGCTCATGGAAGAAAGATTAATGAGAATTTCGTTTTAAGGTCAGATAGGGAAATGGCCATGCTCCAAATTCCTTATGAAGTTCTAATATATTTTATCGAAATATTCGACTTCAGTAGGCTAACACTGACAAATATGTATAAACTCAAATGTTGAAGGGTTATGTAATAAGTACCAAATATACTTAATATAGGTATAAAATATTATATTGATGTATTTGGTGATTTTTAAAACTGCGTCAATCAGTTTTAATACCTATACTTTAGAATTAAGTGTTTTTCGGCCCCTCGAAAGGGATATGTACCTGAGAAAATCACTTAATAGTGGTAAATTTAAACTATCATGAATCGGTAGCCAGCAATATCAACAAAGTGAATGAACAAACAAACAAGCTTTCTTTTCCTTTTACACTAAAATGAAAGTATTGTTAATACTTTCATTGTTAATACTTTCAGCAACTACTAGCTGCTAGATCAAAATTAAGTCGAATGATTAAGACTAACAGGTTTTGATATGATGTATGACTATTTTATCTTGCGTTATCTTATCTTATCATTATTCTTTTCAACCAAGATTTTTTTTTATCGAATTTTATTATCAACGGTTTTCAATTAAAGAATTTTTGTTTTCAAGGTGTTTCTTGTTTTTATTCTCGTAATTATAAAAAAAAAAAAATAAGTAAAAAAATAAAAATAAAAAAAATTCAGTCTTTTTTTTATACTTTTAAAAAGAAATAGTAGCCAAATACCTTGTAAACTAATCTTTAAATGCATTTTTCTCTATAAATGATTTTACAGTGTATAATGCATTTTTTTTACAATATATGATTTTACAATAAATGATTTACAACTAGCCACTTTAAATTGCTGGATCTCAAAAATTTTTCATCCGCAAATTTGAATATATTTTCATTAAACTTAATTATTTTGATTCAAAATGTATTGAAATTAATAATACCTAACTTTTTTTTTTACTTTTTAAGAATATTTGGATAAAAACTTTATAAAGACAAAATTTTGTTCAGATATAAGGCAGTACTAAAATATTTTTTTTTTAGATTTAATTAAAAAATAAAAAATTTGAAATTTATACTAAAATTAAGAACCTCACTTTTTTAAAAATATTAAATTTTGAATTATTTTCAGAAAAAATATCGATTGATAGTTTTATTTTTAATTTTGTATCAATTGAATATATGCAAGAAAGCTTAAAACCCTTACTCAACTCGAAGAATTTTTGAAAAAAAATTCCCGAATTTTCTTAATTAAGTTATGGAAAATAAATTAAAAACGATAATACATAACATGCAACGATACACTTCATTCTAGAAAAAAAAAATATGGTCAAAACTACCAGAATATGGTAAAATTTACCATATCTCTGTCTCCGTGGAAACACCAAAAAACTCAGCAATTTTGACTGAAAAGCTTTGGTAATGATTTTGGTAAAATTAACAATAAAATACTGTTTTATAAATGTAGTAAAATTAAGCAATCATATCATGATACCATACAATACTCTATTTTTGCCAACAAAAAAAAATACTAATAATAATAATAATAATTCCGTGCATATTGCTGTTCAAAGCCGTTCTCTTAAGATAACAATATCTCTTAAAACCTAAGTGTAATTTGTTACTAAATTATTACCTAAATATTACCTAAGTATACATATACCTAAATATTACATATACCTGTATATTACCTAAAGTTATCAACTGTTTACAAAAATATAATTATCTATATGTATTTCATATTTATTCCAATAATAATGAAAAATTTAAAGACATTAAATTCCAAAACAATTAAAAATTCACAGGTCTTTAATTTCAATAATAGTTTAAAGATTACAGGTTTATGCAGCATTGATTCCAATAATATTTGAATATTTACAGGCTTATCAAGAATTAATTAAAATGATAATTGAAACACTTAAAGTCTATTATTTGATGCACAACTACTTTGATACACTGCTACATATCAATATTACATATAAAAAATTATTCTCTTTAACCAATACTGTTTAATCAAATCACCAATGGGTTCTAATCAAACAGTTGTTATTTTTAACTATACTGAATAAGTTAAAGCAAATTTAATGGAACTTACTACTTTTTAAGTCATTATTCTCTTTAACCAATAATATTTAGTCAAATTACGAATTGGCTCCAATCAAACCTTTTGTTATTTTTAAATATACCGAATAAATAAAAGTCTATTTGAAATTACATTAAATTCCACAACATGATAAGATAGTTAATTTCATGAAGTTGTTTTAAATCATTCTCAAAAGAGTATTTTTGTTCTCCAACTTAACGTTGCCAACAAAGTTACAAACTGTCTGAAGGCGATCAAACACGCGTATCTCGTATTATTGTTTTTTAGCACTATGGAATTATTCAATACACGTGTGGTTGTACAACTTATTCAGTATTGTGTGCTGATATTGCTTTCCAAAAATGTAAATCAAATGAGAGAGAAAGTTCCGAATAACTGTAATCTCGTGACTAAATTATTCAGGAGATTTTTGTCAAGTTAGGCGTCACCGATAAGGAATACTTATTTCATTTATTCTTGTCTTTGCAATATTTCAATGCTTATAAATATGAATTTACAAAAAGAGAATTATTTCACTTTACTTGTATCACATTGCCTCTAATTTATTTCTCCTATTCGAAAAAAAGACTACAGGTAGGTTAATTTTGTAACTGTTTTAATTTTTTTTTTAAATTTTGCGCCTCTGCTGTTTTAAAAATTATTTATTTTCATATATATATTTGAATTTGTTAAATTTGTAAAAAAAAAAACTATATATAATAATGATACTGTAAGTTGAATAATAGTTAACGGCTCAAAAAGTGCTCAACACGTTTAGCGCATGTCTCGCTACTTCGGTTACCGAAATATTTATTTATAGATATTCTATGCAAAAATATTCATGCAAAATATACTTTAGTACTATTCTTCACATAGTATAAAATTTTATCTCTTAATAAATTAACAGTTGATTGCTACATTTGTTTATATTTTAAATTTTATTTATTATATTCGCATTTAGTTAGTCGCTCGCATTGAGTTAGTAATGATGAAATCCTGCAATCCAAATTTCGACTACTTTCTAACTAGCTAGATCACTCATATCTCAACTTGGAACTCCGTGAATTGGAATAAGTTAGCACAATTCTTACGTTTGGAACAATGCAAGTGGCCATCATTTCTTCACCGTTATAAACAGAATTTATTACGATACCATCTTCAAATGCAATTTATTATCTGTCAAATTTCAAACTTGTTTAAAACTAGTTAGAGCAGTCAAGTTTTAACTGGAGCTCTGTGCTATACAACAATACAAGTTTCAATTTTTTCCTGCCCAAAACAGAAAAAGTTTATTGCGATATTATCGCTAAAAGACATTTATCGTCAATGAAATTTCCGGCCGATATAAGATTAACGAAAGGAATAATAATAACCCTTGAACTTTTCTTATTTTTCCCTGGATTCATACTTTTAAATCTGTTTACGTATTTTATTAAGAAGCCAGTTTTTGAAACTTAAAATGAATCAAAAATGTACATTATTGTCAGTTTATTTTCTGCTCTATTTTCATTCGATTTAGGTAAAAATGAAAATTTATATTGTATCTACCTCATGCTTAGCTACAGCTATGTGTTTATCATTTCCATTCAAAGCTGAATTGAATGAGCACTGGAATCTATACAAGGTAATAATAATTTTTTTCATGCCGAACAAATTCTCTGTTGGTTATAATTATTAACATAGTCGTTGTAAGAATTGTAGTAAAAAGCCAATATAAGTAAGTAATTTACGAGTAGCTTTGTACCAATGATTCTTTTTTACGAATAATATGCTATTTTTATAACTGTAGTGAATTTGTAACTGCTACTCATGACTGTTACCCAGTGTAATGTGTTGTAAGTGTTGTCTTCGCTTATTTTGAAAATGGCGCCAAACGTCAATATGAAGAAAAGCCACAGTTTTGTGCAAATGAAAAGTGCTTGCGGTCTAGTTTTTTTTTAATATTTAAAAACTTACTTCAATGTTGCATTACTTGGGCTCATAATTTGAAAAAACTGACAAAAAAAAAAATAGTGATTTTGATAATTTTCATCTAAGTGGGAAAATGTCACATAATTGGGGATTCTAAAAAAGGTTTAATAACTTTTAAAATATTTAAGCTATTTGTCTGTTCTAAAACCCAGATAAGTCTTCATGATAAAATTACATATGTAGTTTAAAATCGCATTGTTTCGCAAAAATCGCATTGCAGTACTTCGAATAACAGCGTTAGCAAAGAAATTTAAATTTTGGTGGTAAATAAAAATTTAAGATAATTATTCAGAATAAATCCTGATTATTTCTTGGACTCCTGTATTTTACCTAACAAAAAATAATACGCATTTTTGATGTTTATTCTAGGGTCTGTTTGGAAAGTCGTATTTTGGGCCGGAAGAAGTAAAAAGACGATTGATATGGGAAGAGAGAATTACTGATATTGTAAAACATAACCTCAGAGCAGACTTGGGAATCCACTCGTTTAGAAGAGGACTCAACAAATATTCAGATTTGGTAATTTTTTTAAACATTTATTTAAAACTAATTGATTTTAGTTTCATAAGCATCGTTATATTGTGGCAGTTTTATGTAATTTATATATTCTTAAATTCACATATGAAAATGTCAGTGCAAAGAGTATGAGTGGCAAAAGTGAAACAATGGGTGGGTTCTTAGACACGGGACCTAACGGAACGCGCTCCGAATTGTTTCAACTTTTAAATTGTAAACATTCGCTCGTCGGACGACTTTTCGAACGATACGATTCATGATTTTCATTTGGCAGCATTAATCTTAACTAATTCAAAAAAAAAAAATTTCGATATTAAAAATACGTTTGTAAAAAAATTGAATAGTTTTTGAACTTCGCAAATAATATTATTCGACATCTCAATTTGCAGAAACAGGTTCGCATAAGTTGCGTTAATCGGGTTCTCAATTTCTTATGCCTATTTCTTATTAAGCTTAAATTCAATCGAAATAGTTGTTATGAAAATTGAGGTAGATAGAGAGATGTCAAAACTGACGTCACTCACTCACCTGTCTACTGATGATCCATCAATAATCAATCAGATACAGATAGCAACCAATATGATTACGTTTATATTGGAATGGGATTATGAATCCTCTGATGAGAATGATGCAAATGGCAATTGATTGATTAATTACACTCAGTGATATAGATCCACCTCTGGCTTGGATACCTCTATAGTGGTATACAGTGTGCTATTGAGTTTCGCATTCAGAGTTTCGTAGGAGATAAAGCAAGTCAAAAGGATCGAGCATCACAAAGCAATCCACAACGAAAAATAACATATCCCGTCACGTGGAGCATTTCTTCATTGAGGACTGGCTGTCGTTACTACAAGCGAATTTAAATCAGTACTTTATCTAAGTTATCTTTATATTATCTTTATAAAAGGGTGTTTTATTTTCTTTATACTACACTGTAAGGAAAGATTTCAAAAATATTTATTAACGCCTAAGATGTCGTTAGGAGGTCGCCATACCAAATAATATAGACCACAAGATAAACTTTTTGTAGCAAATTCTCATTTACCTCCATTACTAATTTAAAATTTAAAAGAAAGACGAAAGTGAGTTCAGGCAATCCTAGAGTAAGTCACGAAGTTTCAATTTCAGTAAAAAAAATTCAAAATATCAACTTGCAAACAACTTATTGTAAGAGAGCTTCTCCGATGCGAAATCCTAAGATTTCTTCTCATAATTTATTTTCATTTTGATACCTTAAAAATTTATTTTCATTATTTGAAACTTCATGACTTATTTTAAATTTTTAATTGGTTATGGAGGTGAAAGAGAATTTGTGACGAAAAGTTTCTCCTGTAGTATGGCGTCCTCTTAAGAAAATGTTGTTATTGAGAAAGGTTAATATTCAAGTATTTTACCGTAGTTTTTCACTTTTTAAAAATTCGAAGGATTCAATAAAGAATAAACTCATCTATTATTTATTTGTGTTACTTAATGCAGGAAATACTAATTTTGAGTTTTAACATCTCTTTGAAAAAACATCGCAAAGGCTACATATATTTATGATTAATCTATTTTATATAAGTAATTTTCAATTTATTCCCTTGCAATTCGTTTGCAACTACTCGCTGTTACACCGACTACATCGGTCACTGTGAACCAACCCAAGTCAAAATGTTTGATGGTTTTCCATTAATGGATAATATTGATGCTAATCATCAATAATTCCATCATGAACCATTATATGTTTGATGGTATCCGACATAACTAACCATCACCCCAATGTAGGAATTGGGGCTGATTTATGATGGTCCAACATAAGAATAGCAACTTTGTTTTGATGTTTGTTCATGATATACTATCAGAAATTTCCATCACAGTTTCTAAGAAGTCAAATGTTGGAATGATCATGAACAACCATCATCCCAATGTAGGAATTCGGACTGATTTATGATGGGCCAACATAAAGAAAAAACCAAATTGTTTTGATGGTATATTACAGAGAACTTACATAAATTCCTATTAAAACATCATGGAAATGTATAGAATGTATAGTTGGAACCATCATGGACCATCACGGATCATCATAGACTATTGGTTCATGAGACTTCTCTTGATGGTTCACCATCATAGTATTAAAGTAGCACTTTCCTTTATGGAATGATGGAAGTTTGCTGGCATATCAAAAACCATGTACGCATGCTGTAAAAATGCTGGATGGTGACCATCAAATAATGTTGGACCATCATGAATCTCATTGAAACCAAAATAAACCATCAAAATGTTTTGATTGGAGCATCTAGAATTTTGACTTGAGAAGCATTGAACTTATCTGTTCCTGAATTGAGCGTTAGATTTTTAAAATCTAACAGTTAAATAATTTGTAAAAATCATTGTTTTGAACAGAGTCACGAAGAATATATGCACTCTCTGAATGGTTTCAAAGTGAGCGATGAAGGTCATCATAAAAACGTATCAAACTGGATTCCTTTGAAGGATGCTGATGTTCCTGCAGAAATTGACTGGAGGAAAGGCGGTCTTGTAACAAAAGTCAAAGACCAGGTTAGGCATTTTTTTTTTTACTCAAATGTTTATTAATACATGGACCACATAGAAACATGTCATTAAAGTTTTAAAAAATTAAACACAGTTCATTTTTAAAACAAATCGATTGCTATATGAGAACAAAAGGACTCCGCACAAATATTATGGAAATTAATTCTGTGTCAAATCGGCAAAAAATTTAATATTATAATATAAAACATTCTGGGTATAAGTTTTCATTGACACTAAGTCCAAAAATTTATAGTTTTCGCGATATGGGGTTTCAAACATACCCCTTACGAAAATTTAAGATATATTTGAGGTTGTTTTGAGGAATTTTTGAGGTATCGAGGTTGTTTTGAGGTACGTATGAGGTATATTTGAGGTTGCTGAGAAAACAGCTATAAAAATTATACCTCGTAAAGTTTGTAATTGAGGTGTACGAGGTTGTTTTGCATACACTTCAGCTCATTTTGAGGTTGTTTAAAATTCACTTCAAATCAACTAGGCTGATGAGGTGATTTTCAAGGTATACAGGTTGTTTTTCTGATACTTATAACAAAAAAGGTATTTATGAGGTATAAAAAGATTAACCTTATTTCAACTAAAGAGAGTGAGGTGTTTATTGAGGTGCATGAAGTCTATTTATTTATACCTAAGCTTATTTTGAGGTTGTTTTAAATTCGCTTCATATCAACCAGACTGATGAGGTGATTTCTAAGGTATAGGGTAAACTAACCAGTGAAGGAACATTTAAGCTTAGCTTGCCTTTAGAAAAATCATAAAAAAATTCAAAATTTGTAATTTTAGTTAAATGGCAGTGCCAACATATTTGTTATTAAATGCCGAATTATGTAAAAAAAAATTAGAGAGCTTACATAATAATGTTTTAAGCTTTTTGTGGTTTAAATAATAAGTAGTAAGATGACCAAGTGAAAGAACAGTTCTTACCAGTGAATGAACACTAAATTTTCCAGTGAATGAACACTTAATTTTGAGAATTTTTGATGCTCTTTAGAAGTTCATGGGCCATACAAATGCCTAAAATCAAGGATTTTTTCTTGGAATTATAATATCTAATCAAAGTTAACGTGGAAAATGTTGCTTTTTTTCAGTCATAAAATGGAAAGTAAAATGGGGTTGAGTACAGAATAAAAAAATGTTTCTAATTTTCTTTCTCATACTTTAATAGTCGAGTCTAAATCATGAATGTTTATCATTGTGAAATCCGATGATATTTTATTACTATTATTTTATCCCGTTTTGTTAAATCCTTTTCCCCATATTTTTTGAAGTATTTTTTTCTCTTCATCATACTTTCTTGCTTTAATTTTTTTTTCAGCTCTTTCAGTCTCTTTAAATTTTCGACCTTTTTCTGAAGTTAATGCAAAAGGTAATTTATTTCTTTTTATTTTGATTTGATCTTCCTCTTTTATTTCTATATTTGGCCAATATAAATGTATATTTGAAATTTCTTCTGTTTTTTCAGTACTATTTCTAGAATTTTTCACTGGATAATTGATGGAAAAAACGTGTTTTGAATTTTGAGGAAAATCCATCTCTCATTCACTTATATCAAGTGGGTCTTCAGCAATACTTACCATTTTCTGACTTTGATTACTAATGGAACGAATTGTTTTTGCAATTAACAATGCCCCAAGAGGACTTATCTCAAAATCAGTTTTCAAGATACATTCATTATCAATATTAGTTGCTTCAGCTTCAGTGCCAAAGTCTGACTTAACCAAATATCCTTTTTGCAATAAATTCTTCCATATTTAGAAAAGCACATTGATATTTAGGCTATTGGATATTTAGGAGATTAGACACTTCGGACAATGTTCCTTTGAAAATTTGCAACATATCTTGTTAGATTTCATTCTCAAGCTTCGGAAGAAATAGTGCATCGTTACTCGAAGTTCTCGTTTATCAAAATATGTGTTTTGTTTATAAGCTTTCTTGCTCATTAGCTCTTTGTGTTTGTCTTGCATGCATTTGTTAAAGTCAACGTTTTCAACATCAAATGGAAAAATATTACATTTTATAAAAACATTTTAACTTCATCAGTTGATGCTTCAAAAGCCTAATTAAAAATTTGTGTAAAATTACCTCTACATATTGTTTTACGACTCTTTTTTTTTTCAATACATCATAAGGCTAGAATACACTAGTAGAATTAGGTAGAAAGCTAAACCAGAAAATTAGTTTGATAAACAAAACTTGCTTAGTTTCAAATTGATATGAGATTTATGCCCATCTAGAAGAAGCAAAATAAGGAATTTTATAGAATTTTCAATTAGTCATGGGTAGAAAGAAGCATTTGCAATATATCCGTAAAATGTTGCTGCGGTCATCGATTCACTTCATGAATCACTTTTTCCGGTGAAATATATAGCAGAAACTGATTCTGTAATACCTCGAGGAATTCTTCAGTAAGGAAAAAACTACCAATGGAGGCACTTTTTTTCCACTAGCTGAAATGTAGGCCAAAACTGTTGTTCTCTTTTTCATTCCTAGGTACAATAGAATATAAATCCTTATAATGTAGGCCAAAGATTTTTCCCGTTTAGGCAAAAATCTTTGGCAGTATTCAACTCCCGTTTCGCTCGTGTTGTAAATGCAATCACTTTCTAAAAAGATGCCAGGGCTACTTTCCACCGTAAGATTCCTCCAAGCTCTTCAAAGCAGTCTTTCGAATATTATTCTCTCTAAGGGAATTTTTGCCTTTTGAAATTATCGCATTGCACTGAATAATCTATAGATGCCGTCTTAAAAAAAACTTCACCCATTTTTCACCTGGATGGCTGTCTTTAAATGAATGTTTCCTACCCGTTTCTGTCATGACATTAAAGACCGCAATATAATAATAATTTAGCTAATTATTGGCACAAAAGCCAGAAAAGAAATGTTCTATTCTAGCTTTTATTATTATATTTAGTTAATTTTTGACCAGTAAGCATAGTTTATTAAGGTATCTAACGTATGATGTAACTAACCACTACATTTATAAAGATAAATAATAAATAAATTATAATTCTTTAAATAAATTTAGCAATTAAATTAGCATTTTGAAATGAAATTGTTTTAGGAACTATTCATACAACATTTAATTGAATTTTAGGTGTCCTTTATATCACAGAACTACTAATTATCCATGTAAAATCATATTTCACACATACTGTTCATTCACTGGGAAATCTATTCCCAGTGAATGAACATGCATGTTCCTTCACTGGTTAGAAGTTGTTTTTTGTGTTTTTCACATAATGACTCATATGACTAAAGGTACAAGAAAATGAAAAATTTTCTTTAATTTTCATTAACTTGGAAAAATCCCAGTAAAGGAACACTTGTTCATTCATTGGTAAGCGCTTCATCGTTTGGTAATCCAGTGAAAAAACACCCCCTAATCTCAGTACTTGCTTATGTTATGATGCTTAAAATAAATAAGAAGTAACTTCAATAACCATATTTTGAATTCTTTTTTCACAATGAGAAAAAAAGCATTATTATATGCAATTAATTGTACTTTAAACGGATAACTACAAACACTGACCTTATAATTTTGTCAAAGAAACAAGGCGTTAAAACAAGGAGATACTAACAAATTCAAAACATTTTCCAGAGAAGAATCTGTGACCAGGTAACCCAATGAATAGTTAGATGACTTCATATTATTAGGAAGTAAGCTGCTGTTACCAATAAATCTAAGTAAAAACGTTTAACATCTTATTTTTTAAAAATATCTATGAAATGTTCCTTCACTGGTTGGTTTACCCTACCAGGCTGTTTTTCTGATACTTGTAACAAAAGAGGTATTTATGAGGTATAAAAATATTTACCTTATTTCAACTAAAAAAGAGTCAGGTATTTATTGAGGTGTATGAAGTCATTTTAGTTATACCAAAGCTTATTTTGAGGTTGTTTAAAGTTCACTTCATATTAACTAGCTCACTTCCCAGAGTTCTGTGCGAACCGGCAAATGGCGTGTGTGTTGGCAATCGAAACTCTATGCGAAACTCGGTAAGTGTGTTTGACATTTATTAATTTAGTCTTATCACTTTTAATCAAATATGCTTCAATTTTCAAACTTAAATTTTATCATTTTTGTTTTAAAGACACGCCCTGATCTTAAATAATTTAAGTCGGAGGATATTCTTAGAGGAATAGCAAATAAAAACATTTATTGTTTGAAAATTTTATGAATTTTTTTTAATTTCATCCTATGGGATAAGTTTTTATATTTAAACAAATGTTTGTAACAACTAACTATTAGTTTTATTCTGCTTGGTGTTATGAGTTATATAAGAGATATTTTGCGCAACTTCTTTTAAAAGTATTATTTCAAATCGTTCTCTCTTACACATTTTCATCACATAAAATTGTTCATAACCTTAAAACAAACGCTCTTTATCAGCGTGTAATTAGTTCTATTCGACTGAGTGTAAAAATGCATAAAAATTGGTACGTAACTTTAAAATTTTAATTTATTAAACGATTGTTGATTCTTGATTACATTGATTAAAAAAAATATTAAAATAACTACTTTTAACGAAACTCTGATGTGATTGACTACAACTTTCTGAACTAACTTTTTATTTTCTTTGTCCTTTTTAGAATCAGCGTCAAAAATTTTTTTAAAAAAAATCTATTAGTTTCAAGAAGTCTGACAAAAAGTTTAAAAATATAAACTTTGGTTTATTGAGTTTTTGAGTTTAAAGATTTGTAAGAAAAAAAAAGGAAGAAAATATCATGATCAAACTTACAAGTACCATAATGATACCAGATGTATAGAAGTATAAAAAGTGTTAAAATTTCATAATGAGATTGGAATTATATATTTCAATTTCTGTAAATGTTGTTAATGGTAGTACCTGTCATGCTTTTTAGCGACGAGGATTGAATAGAAATAGCAAAAGTGGAATGTCATTTATCTGAAAAAGAAAATTAATTTCATCCAGTTAATTAAAATCATGAAAAAACAATTTCTAATATTTTAAAACCTGTCACTATTATTTTAAATGTGACATTCTTACTAATTCATATTTTTTTTCTTTTAGGTTCCAATACTTCCAAGTTTCAACAGGTAGACGGAAACAGTATTTGAAATAATTTTGTCACTTTGTTAAAAAAATGAAATTTTAGTTTTAAATAAAAGTAATTTGAATTTCTGTTGACTAATTATTTAAACTTGCAGTTTTATAGCTTTAAAAATTCATGCACCTTAGACAACTATCTTCTAAAAATATTAGTTCCCATAAATAATTTTTCCAACTGCAGAATTTGGATAAGTATTATTTCAAGATTATTTCATTCAATCATTTTGAATTACAGAAAAATTGTGCATTTGAAACTTTCTTTTATAGCTTAACAAAAGAAGCAATTACTGCCGAAAATTAAATATTAAAAACTCGATAAATGAAGATCTCTACTATTGAAAAAATGAAGTGATCTACCAGTGAATTATTATTTCACCTTCGTAAGTATTAAAAAAAAACAGCTTTAGGTTGAGCTATATAAGCCTGAAGTGAAAAATGTCGCATCTTAGGTTAATAAATTATTACTTCTAAAAATACAAAAATATATACTTGAGGTTACCAATAAATAACCTAAGGTAGAACATGGAACACATGACGGTAATAAAATATAACCTTCTCAAGTGTCAAAAAATACACTTGAGGTAGATTTATTTACGCATCTTAGGTTGACAAATTAATACTTTTAAAAATACAAAAATATATACTTGAGGTTACGAAATAATAACCTAAATTATAACATCGAACACCTCACGTTCATAAAAATCAAGCTATCCAACAATCGAAAAATACACTTGAGGTTGATTTATAATAACCTGAAGTGTAGAACGGCAAATCATAGGTTCATAAATCAGGTTCATAATACACCTACAAGCATAAAAATCTATACTTGAGGTTGAAAAATAATTACCTGAGATCGAACATAATGCACCTCACGTTAGTAAAAGATTACCTTTCCAAATGTCAAAAAATACACCTGAGGTAGATTTATAAGATCCCGAAGTGTTAAATGAAACACCTTAGGATGTTTAATAAATATTTCCACAAGTGTTAAAAAATATTCTTCAGGTTGATAAGTAATAACCTAAGGCTGAAAATGAAACACCTTAAAGTAGTAAATATCTACCTCGTTACGGATGTAAAATTAAACACCTCAGGTTTATGCATATGTACCTCTGGGGGTATATTTGAGGTTAATTTTGAGGTAATCATTTGCACCCTTTTCAACCTAACGACGTATACTTAAATAACAATCTCCTTAACCGTACTTAAATTTGAAAAATACCTCATTTATACCTCGATTTTTTCGTAAAGGAGGCAACGGTTAATGTGGTTAAAAATGCTTGCAGTGCGCAGCATTGGCTTAGGGGAATGCGAAGAAGTGTTTCGGAAGTAAATTACATCGTGTTGTGATGTATTAAGAACTAATAAATTTTAACATTCTTCATAATGTCACACGTGGTTCTAACTACTCTTAACAATTAATAAAATAATTTAACTTAAATTCATTACAACAAAACAAATCCAAATTTAGTTCCAGTTTAATCTCAATTCTCATTCAATCTTAATTCTCACTCTAGGTTACATTTTAATACACAAATACTTAATTAACAATTAATCATAGTAAAGTATAAATTTGCCACATACCTCTGTACACCAGGACCTCCCTCAAAACATCTTTCGTTCTACTCTATCTTTCTCTACACTCGATCGAACTGTACTTCTTTTTCGAAGTAGCCCCTTCAAAGTTCTTCTGATTAGCTTCTTTCCTGGCTGGCTATCTCCTTCTTGGGGTACTCGAATTTTCACCGTAACAGAAGTAATGGCTAAGTACTCATCAAGCGTTGAACGTTCTATTAGCTTTTTCACTACCTAATAAAATTATCAATGCTTATTTAAAAGTTTATTAAATATTCTTTTTTCAATGTCTTTGGTTAATGCTAAAGTCGTGACGGCATTGAAGAATTGAGAATTACTATTTGTGGTATGAGGCTACGTATCTGATAAACTTTTTGGTATTAGCGTCAATGAGAACTTTTGATCAAAATGTTTTGAGCTACAGTATTTTAAATTTGCAGGAAATTTGACAGAGAATTAATATCCATGACATCTCTGCGTGGCCCCCTTGAACTTACAGTGATTTGAAGGTATAATGCGACGTTTAAAATTAATTTTATGCTCCAGAGAGATTAAATTGATTACTTAAACAAACTGTTTTATTCAAAAACTATCGTCTTTTCTTGAGACTTATCCCATGAAGCTCTGAATTTCATATTCAATGAATGAACAGATTGTGTAACTAAGATACGTCGAGCTAACGGATCAGTTTAAAACTCAGTTTATCAGTTATCAGTTTATTTTAAAAGCAAAGATATAACAATCTACATTAAGTTCCGTTTAAGAACCACGGTGGCTCAGGTGATAGAGCGTTCACCTCTTAATGAAGTGTCTCAGATTCGTATCCCAAAGGTGGCTGATCGAGAAGAATTCTGCTCCCGCCACGCCCTGACCACAATGCTCGCTTAAAATGTCCTCAGTGGTAGACGGATCATTGATTAG
Organism: Parasteatoda lunata; assembly: GCA_949128135.1. Classification (NCBI taxonomy): domain Eukaryota; kingdom Metazoa; phylum Arthropoda; class Arachnida; order Araneae; family Theridiidae; genus Parasteatoda; species Parasteatoda lunata. The sequence goes on along the minus strand of OX421976.1, from coordinate 73,683,726 downwards.
AATCCCCTCCTGACGGGCAAACCATAGGATATTTTTGTGTGTTTTCTCCTCCATGTAACGCAAATGTGGGTTAGTTCCATTGAAAAGTCTTCCATGAACGCTAGTTTGTCAAAATGCTTGATCCAAGAGTTCCCTTGCGTTCAAAATTACAAGGCTACCGAGTTACATTGTAATTTTGAACGCAATTGAACATTGATAGTTGTAAACTCAGAATCTGTTCAATAAAATAAAAAGTTTATAAGATAAAATAAAAAGTTACGTTTTATTTTTCATTTTAAAGTTAAGTTAAATCTTTTCTCTCCTGTTCTGTGAGGCATCAGGTTTTAATAACGTTTTTGTTAGGGAACGTTTGAAAACGTTTTATTTTGTTTGCTTTTTTGTTAAGGAATTTAAAAACACCCATTAAGTTTGGTATTTACAGATCACCCTGTTATTAATTGTTATTGCATTATATTTTGTAGGAATATTGTAGATCGTGTTGGGCATTTTCTTCCACGGGTGCTTTAGAAGGTCAAAATATGAGAAAAACTGGAAAACTTGTATCTCTGAGCGAACAAAATCTAATAGATTGTGTAAAAGGTAAGTAAAATTTATGTTACAAAAACTGGTTTTTATAACAATTATTGTTATAAAAACAATTACTAAAATGCTCTGATAACTAAGCATTTTAAGGATAGAAATTTTTTCTATTACATTTATAGTTTTTAACAGTCTACAAAAGCGTCCTTTGTTCATTAAAAAGAACAAAAGAACAAAACCAGAACAAAAACATTTTCGAATTGATTAATTCCCCGAGATATATAAATAACAAGTGTTTCTGTTTTATTTATTTATTAGACCAGATACAAATTAATTGATTCATTTTCGTAGTTTAGCATACAAAGCTGTGAATTTAACAAGATATAAGCATTTATGTGCTTTTAATTTAAAAACTTTATTATATTTATTTTGAGTTATGAACTAATAGCGAGTAAAAAATTTCTGTACATGTAAATATTATTGCAGTTTTGGAATTTAAAATTTTTACAAAAGTAAAATTTAAAACTGTGTCTATTTAGACCCACATTTTTATTTGTGAAGTTATGACCAAAAGCATAAAAAAGTAAATAAATAACTATGAAAAAATTGATTTTTTTTTTTACCTTCTCCTTGAGGTAGTGAAGTCCAGTTGTTTTCAAAACTTGGCAACATTATTAAAAATGATACCAAAAAAAATTTCAATTCCTTAACCTTGAGATATGGCGATAGATTTTTACAATTTTGACCTCGAACTATTAGAGTAATATTTATAAAAAGAGATCTGGTTTTAATGAAAAAAAAATTATAAAAAAAATTTTTGATATCTTAAAAATACGTTTAAAAAAAGCACTTATGTGATATATGATTTAGGACACAATGCCTAACTGAGTATTTACTATCATCATAGATAAAGGTTATGAGGATAACTCTGTGCAATATTTTTTTTCGCCTTATTTTAATAGAGGTTTTAAATGTAACAATCAATTCTTCGTTATGAATTTTCTTATTATTTGGCTACTTTATTTCACTTAAATTTGAAATGCTATAAGTTAAATTTCAGTCCAATATCAAAAATTTCCCACACATCTCTGGTGTAAGATGGGTGAATATTTATAATTTTGATTCCAATAAAAGCCGATTTTTGTAATGGGTACACTGTAAAATTCTGAAATTAAACAGAAAAACAAATAGCAAATACTGTTCCCAATTTATACGAGTGATAATTCTGATAAAAACGAAGAACTTGCTTTAGAATAATCCAGCTAAAAGTCATTAGCTTTTCTAAAATAACTCAGAATGTTTGAGTTATAACTAAATTATGTTCTTCATATAGCATCTACCGTTGAACTAGTAGTGGATCTAGGGGTGGTATTTAGTGTCCGAATTGAATAATACTACTATCATCATCCACTAAATAGTCAACCACTAGATAGTAAGAATTAAATAGTCATCCACTGAATCTGATGGCACGATGCTTATGATGCTATCCTAGTGTCGGAATAGAATAATACCACAATTATCATCATGAGTTATAATTGAGTTATGTTTCTTCATATAGCATCTACCATTGAACTAGTAAGAAATCTAGTGGTGCTATAAAGTGTCAGAGTTGAATAGTATTCCAATTATCATCCACTAAATAGTCATATACTAGATAGTCAGAGTTGAATAATATTCCAATTATCATCCACTAAATAGTCATATACCAGATTGTCAGAGATAAATAGTCATCCACTGAATCTGATGGCACGATGCTTATGATGCTATCCTAGTGTCGGAATAGAATAGTACCACAATTATCATCATGAGTTATAATTGAGTTATGTTTCTTCATATAGCATCTACCATTGAACTAGTAGGAAATCTAGTGGTGCTATAAAGTGTCAGAGTTGAATAGTATTCCAATTATCATCCACTAAATAGTCATATACTAGATAGTCAGAGTTGAATAATATTCCAATTATCATCCACTAAATAGTCATATACCAGATAGTCAGAGTTAAATAGTCATCCACTGAATCTGATGGCACGATGCTTATGATGCTATCCTAGTGTCGGAATAGAATAGTACCACAATTATCATCATGAGTTATAATTGAGTTATGTTTCTTCATATAGCATCTACCATTGAACTAGTAGGAAATCTAGTGGTGCTATAAAGTGTCAGAGTTGAATAGTATTCCAATTATCATCCACTAAATAGTCATATACCAGATAGTCAGAGTTAAATAGTCATCCACTGAATCTGATGGCACGATGCTTATGATGCTATCCTAGTGTCGGAATAGAATCGTACCACAATTATGATCATGAGTTATAATCGAGTTATGTTTCTTCATATAGCATCTACCATTGAACTAGTAGGAAATCTAGTGGTGCTATAAAGTGTCAGAGTTGAATAGTATTCCAATTATCATCCACTAAATAGTCATATACTAGATAGTCAGAGTTGAATAACATTCCAATTATCATCTACTAAATAGTCATATACCAGATAGTCAGAGTTAAATAGTCATCCACTGAATCTGATGGCACGATGCTTATAGATCTATTGGTGCTATCTAGTGTCAGAATTTAATAGTGCTACAATTACCATCAGATTTGAACAGTCATCTTTAAATCTAATGGTACAGACCGTGAGAGAGTCTCGTATTCCTATACTACAATTTTATCAACTGAGTAATGTATTAAGTAGAAACTCTACATGCATGCAAGGAATGTGAAAGGTGTATTATTTCGTGTATGTGAGCTGTGATGGGTGACTAACCCTCGATTAGCCGGTCTTATATCTTACTCAATCATAAAGATAGTTAAAAATAAATTGTGAAAGAAGCAAAGCTTAAATTCCCGATTAAAATGAGATGTTCTCAAGAGTGAAATCGAATACAGTAAAATACTTTTCCTTGTAGAAAACGATGGTTGTGGTGGAGGATTTATGGATACAGCGTTTGAATACGTGAAAGGAAATCAGGGTATTGACACAGAAGAGTCATACAAATACAAAAATAAGGCAAGTACGATATTAAATACTTAATATCGTAGATAATTAAAATTGATTGCATCGGTAGATAATTGGAAATTTAATTTAAAGGAAAAACCATTTTAAATTCTTCAAGGAATCATTTTTCCTCTTTTTAATTTTTTTATGTATTAGGAAGCTCCGCCACCTGCTTGCTTCGCATTCATCATTGAAGATGAAGGGGGAAAGAACGCTTTTTGTCAATTTTTTACAAAAATTGCAACTGGGGGTACTAGGGGTAGGAATAGGTAGTAGGGGAGTACAATCTAAATAGATATATCTTATATAGATTTCATAATACTATGCGATTTCTTTTGACTACTATGCTGTCATAAATTTCGCCATACAATACCAAGGAACACATACGTGGACCTAAAATGTTTTCGACTGTATAATTTTTAAATATTAAGTAAATATAAATTTTAAAGCTTCACACAAATCATAGAACTACAAGTACTAAATCAAAGAAAAAAATTTTTTCAGAATAACTAAACTATATAATATTTAAAATTACTATTTTTTTGAGCACGAGGAACGTGCCATTTTTCGAAAACTACTTCTGTTTAAGTGGAATTCTTTCCAAATAACTGAAATTTTCTGCATCCCTTGTAATTCATAGAAAGCTTAAACGTCTACGAATGTTACACCAGTGAGGGTAAATTTATAAATTTTCTTATAGCGTGTTTTTAGAAATTAAGAAGCGAAGATCCGTATTTGTGGACCAAGGTAATGAAAAGGATAATGTACTTGGAAAAAAATATGACCACAGTAGACAGTAATTATTAAAAAGTAATTTTACTTGTTAACCATATATATTTTGATAACCTTATATTTTACTTGTTAACCATATATATAGTTCGCATTGGAAACAGTTTTCATATTTTCAATTTTCCATATTTTAGTCTATTGCTAGCCCGCACAAGTTCTAAAAAAAAGGGGGGGTTTAATTGGCAAATATACCTAATATTATTTTTTAAAAAGGTGATAAAAAGAAAAACAACATTACCAAGTACATTTAAGGCGTAAATAAAATTCTCTCAAACTAAAAAACAGATTTCAGGATAATACATCAAAACTGATATTTGGAAGAATAGGTTCAAAATAATATTTTCTCTTTTTTTCAAACTCTGTATTACATATCTTCTCTCTTTTTAGGTTGGTTCCTGCATTTTTAAAAAAGAATATATTGGAGCGACATGTACCGGACATGTAGCTATTCCAACCGGAGATGAAGAAGCTTTGAGGCAAGCTGTTGCAACTGTGGGACCAATTTCAGTCGGCATCAATGCTCGTCATAAAGAATTTAATACATACCGGTATGTCCCTTTATTGTTTTATTCTTCAGGGGAGTAAGACTTACTTTTTAAAAAAAATCCTAATTAAATATGCATTTATTCGTGTTTCAGAAGTGGTATTTATGACCAACCTGATTGTAAAAACAAACTCCACGATCTTACACATGCAGCATTAGTGGTAGGATACGGAAGGGAAAATGGAGTAGACTACTGGCTAGTCAAAAACAGGTAATTAAACTTTATAATTGAGTACAGCTTGACTATTTCAATAAGTTTATGAATAAGATATTGAAAATTTGATTGATTAAAACATATTTACCATGTTAAAGTAAATAAGCAAGTACTGAATGTATTCATGAGTAATTCACATTAGCTTATATGTAACTATTAAAAAACAAAGGATGTTATATGCCCTGATTTTTTCAGAGTTTTAATCTGGAAAGCTGAGCGGTTATTTTCTTTCGTAAATTATGAGAATACAGCTGAACTATAAATCAAGATTAACTAACTACACTCTTTGGAGAAAAAAAACTTAGTTGAAACGGAAGAAACGTGTGGATGTTCTATCTCATAAAGATAGATACCGAAATAAAATTAAAAAAGGTGTTGCGTAGCACCACCTTCGATATATACTTTTAAAATCCTTGCCAAAAATAGAGGCAAAAAAGTAAGCTCATTGGGGTTCGCAAAATTACTATTTAATCGGGAAAATAAAATTTTAAAAAAAGTTTACAAAATCACATAAATTACTGTTAAGGAAGACGGGAGTATAAAACATCAAAACCTTTTTGGTTGCCAAAGGAAACAAAGAGAAGTTGAAAGATGATTATTATAAACGCCTTCAGATTGTAATAGGCAATCTAACGGGTTTTATCATTTTGCTAAACCACCGTTTGCATTTGTAATTTTGTCTGATTAAGGAAGTTTTTGTCGATTTGCTTTTTGTAGGGATATTAATTTGTGATCCCGATGTATGTTTTAAACATTTCTTTCAAAAAAATTAAACTGCAATAGAAAAGTTAAAATTTTAAATACTAATAAAATACAATTCACGATTTTTACAAACTTAGGGAAATCTTACTGAATGTGGTTGAATCGTTTCACTCATCGCACTGATCACTCATCATTCACTCATCGCGCTATTAAGTTCAGAATTTCTAAATGAATATTTTTATATGAATTTGTAATTTAATAAAAAAAAATCACCAAAAAGTACTGTCGGTGCAGTGTTAGAAAATATTTTGAATAAATTAAAAGTTTGTTTTCCATAAGCCTTTTAATTTTACGCAAAATTATTTCTGAACAAAAAAAGAAGAGGGAAATATATCTACTCTTCAATTAGGGTTAAAACTGATTAAACATTTTGGTTCGTTTTCGAACGGCATCATCAAAAAAATTTGCTGCGGACTCCAAAAGCTCCATTTCGGTGAACTGACTCTTTGTTATATAATTTTGGCTTGGAAAGTCGATTCTCGTTTCACATCAAACACAATAAGGATGAAAAATATCTCCAATAGTACAGAAATCATAGGTTAGATTCCCCTTGACATTAGACTAACCATTGGAGGGTTTACCAGTTTTACTCTCTATGCAACGAATTGCTTACATGATTTAGCTTACATGATTGCTTACATGATTGCTTACATGATTTTCTTAAATGATTACATTGGTGGAAGAATCATAGATTATAGACCCATTGCCATTGAGCTTATAATGGAAGGTTTTCGTTATTTTCCTCTAAATGTATCACAAATGCAGGAGTGCATTGCTCTACTCATAATCCAGGAGATCTTTTGTTTTCTGGGTTAGGTCCAAAAATGCAAGGCTATGGAGCAGAATAGTTAGTTCAACGCGTTGAAAAAACAAAATAATTTTATCTTCATTTTTGACAATGATACTATAAATATTAAAGGTAGAGATTACGAAACACCCTGTACATAAAAGCATCGTGCACATAACAACCTGTATATATAAAGTAGTTCGTAATTTTGCTTTCTTTTTATTTACAGTTGGGGATTATCCTATGGTATGAATGGTTATATTAAAATGTCAAGGAACAAGGATAATCAGTGTGGCATAGCCACTTTTGCTAGCTATCCATTAGTTCGAAAAACTGGAAAATGCATTTTCAATTATTTAATTTATATACATAAAACCATTTTCATTAAATTTCATTGCTCAGTATAATGCTGTATGTGTTGTATTATTTATTAGAAACATTTCATGCATTTCATTGTAAATAAAATATGCAGAAATATAAATAAAAATGATATATTTATTTGTTTGCTTCCTGTGTCTAACTTATTTCTCATTACAAAATTAGAGTTAATTAAAATATATAATTTGTTTTTAGAAAAATCTCAAAAGTAAAGATCCTATTCTTAAAACTAAAGGATTAATAACAATTTTTAAAACCAAAGGGATAATTGATTTATTAATAATAACCTGAAGTGTAAAACGGCAAACCATAGGTTGATAAATAAATACCTCTACACGCATTAAAATCTGTACTTGAGGTTGGGAAATAATTACCTGAAGTCGAGCATATTGCACCTCACGTCAGTAAAAAACTACCTTTCCAACTGTCAAAAAATACACCTGAGGTGGATTTATAATAACCTGAAGTGTTAATTGAAACACCTTAGGTTGTTGAACAAATACTTCCAAAAGTGCTAAAAAATATACTTTAGGTTGATAAGTAATAACCTAAGGTTGAAAATGAAACACCTTAAAGTAGTAAATACCTACCTCGTTACAGATGTAAAATTAAACACCTCAGGTTGATGCATGTATACCTCTGGAGGTATATTTGAAGTTAGTTTTGAGGTATTCAGTTGCACCCTTTTCAACCTAACGAAGTATTTGAATAACAACCTCCTTCAAACTTTTGAAAAATACCGAATTTATACATCGATTTTTTTCGCAAGGGACGGCAACGGTCAATGTGGGGAAAGGTGCTTGAAGCGCGCAGCATTAGCTTAGGTGAATGCGAAGAAGTGATCTGTGGCAAAATAATCGGAGAGAATTGGCAACTTCCGTGCTGCGGCACTCGAGAAACTAAACAAAAAATCGCTTAAAAGGATCAACTCAAAAGGTATAACACGTACCCCACTATACCACACGTATTGCTCAAATTTTGCATTTGACTTGTAAAATCAGTTTCTTGAAAATGATGCAACAATTTTAAAACTTAAAAATTAAAAAATTTTTTGACTATTATTAAATAAAATAATAAAAAAATAATAATGAAAACATTAAATATTTAATAAAGGGGTTTTTGGCATGGAATTATCTTTGGATAAATGAATTTTATAATTGTGTGCAAAAATTTTTTTATTTGTTTAAGAAGTTCTCGAAATATAACGAAATACACAAAAAATAAAATTAACATTAAGGGGTCGAAACTTTGGAGCGCTCTCCTGACCAAACTATCGGGACCAAACTATATTTTGGGAATCAGAAATCTGAATCTGTCGGGGAAAAAAGTATGTTTATTCAGAGAAAGTACGTTTTTGTGTCTGATTTTGAAACTTAAAATATCGTCTGCCATTATTAATTATCATATTTGAGGTCACTTCTCTAACCATCAAGATTGAGTCCTAGAACGTGAAGATTCGTTCATAAGATCAAATGTTATTCAGGGTGGTCCTTTTTTTGCTCACTGTACAACTACTTTACTACACATGAACTTGCTACTACATATTATTATTACATACACTACATTATTCCCTTAAACCAATGTTGTTTAATAAAATTACCCATTGGTTCCAATAAACATTTGTTATTTTTAATTATATCGAATAAATAAAAATCAATATAAAATTGCATTAATTTCCGCGTGATGATTAGATAGTTTATTTCATAACGTTGTTTAAAATCATTCCCAGAAAAGTAGTTTTGTTATCAAACTTAACGTTGCCTACAAAATTACAAACTGTCTGAAGGCGATCTATTATCTAACACCCGTATCTCATATTATTGTTTTTTAGCACTTAAGTATTATTTTATCAATGGAATTATTCAATACACGTGAGGTTGTACAACTTATTCAGTATTGTGTGCTGATATTGCTTTCCAAAAATGTAAATCAAATGAGAGAGAAAGTTCCGAATAACTGTAATCTCGTGACTAAATTATTCACGAGATTTTTGTCAAGTGAGAGATTAGGCGTCACCGATAAGGAATACTTATTTCATTTATTCTTGTCTTTGCAATATTTTAATGCTTATAAATATGAATTAACGTAAAGAGAATTATTTCACTTTAGTTGCATCACATTGTCTCTAATTTATTTCTCCTATTCGAAAAAAAAAGACTACAGGTACGTTAATTTTGTAACTGTTTTTATTTATTTTTTTAACTTAGCGCCTATGTTGTTTTAAAAATTATTTATTTTCATAAATAGATTAGAATTTGTTAAAGTTGTGAAAAAAACTGTGTATAATAATGATAATGTTCGTTAAATAATGATTAACGGCCCAAAATGTGCTCAAAACGTTTAGCGGCAGTCTCGTAACTTTGGTAAGAGAGATATCTATTCATAGATATTCTACGCAAGAATATAGATGCAAAAGATACTATAGTACTATTCTTCACATAGTATAAAATTTTAATTCGTACTAAATTAACAGTTTATTACTATGTTTGTTTATATTTTACGTTTTATTTATTATTTCGTTCGTATCAACTTTTTTCGAGTTTATAATGAAAGAATCCTGTAATCCAAATTTCGACTACTTTCTAACTAGCTACAGCACTCATATGTTTTAACTGGAGCTCTGTGATATACAGCAATACAAATTTCAATTTTTTCCTGCCCACAACAGGAAAAAATTTTTTGCTATATTATCGTTAAAAGGCATTTATCGTCAATAAAACTTTCGACCGATATCATATTTAACGAAAGCTCTAAAATGTTGGCAGAAGCTCTGCGTTGGGTGACAAAAAAAAATGTTCTAATAAGCAGAACTACATAAGGCAGCAAGAAGAAGAATTTACCATCAGATTATGGCTTAAAAAATTATCGTTTATAGAAATCAAGATCAAGCTTTTTAAATTGTACAAGCAAAATTCAACGCTAAATGAAATTTCAACCACTTTCTGACGTAAACAACAAGACTAAAATGTAGAAAATAACAAATTCAAAATATTATCGTAAGAGCTGAGTTTTCAAGTAGACAAAAATAAGAAAAAAATATTTCTATTTTTGTCTGAGAGAAAACGAAAAACTTTGCATGAACTTCTATTTATGCGAAGGTCCCCCCCCCCCAACACACATCTTTCATAAATGATGCTTATTATGTTTTTGACTTTTGGTCAGACGAAAAAAAATTTCTCCTTTTTTGTCTGCTTGAAATACGTAGAGCACAAAATTATATTTTATTATTATCATACTTATTATTATTCAAAATATTAATGAAAAATTTAGACTTGGAAATAATTAGCTTACCTACTACAGCAATCAGAGTTTCACCTAAGCATAATATAACCCTTGAACTTTTCTTAATTTTTCCCTGGATTCATACTTTTAAATCTGTTTACGCATTCATTAGAAGCCTGTTTTTGAAACTAATAACTAATCGAAAATGTATATTATTGTCAGTTGATTTTCTGTTCTATTTTCATTCGATTTAGGTGAAAATGAAAATTTATATACTATTTACCTCATGCGTAGCTACAGCTATGTGCTTATCATTTCCATTCAAATCTGAATTGAATGAACACTGGAAACTATACAAGGTAATAATTACTTTCTTCATACCATACAAATTCGCTGTAGGTTATAATTATTAAAAGAATTGTAGTAAAAATAAAGCCAATATGAGTTTATAATTCACCAGTAACTTTGTACCACTATCACAAATGAACTTATTTGGGCTATTGAACCAATGATTAAAAAATGACTTGGGACAAAATGATAAAAATTGGCATAAGACAAATCAAATTTGATTGTTTTTTAAAAAAAAAAAACTGAACAAAATACAAGTAAAATATTTTACATATAAGAATTGCATGTATATTAAAGCGTGCTAGGACTGTTGTTGTTTAAAATAATTCCTTTTTATATAAATTGTTTCATTGTAAGAGTAATAAAGTATTATCCAAATGTAAAAAAGACAAGTGCTATACAGTCTGGATGTCTCAATAACAGCTCCACAATGAAGGAATATAAAGAAAGATATTTAAGAGGTGTGCCCTACAAATTGTGTATAATTAACCTGCTGGAGTACCCTGACAAAGTGCTCAACAAGTTTGAGTTAGTATTTGAAAAATATATTAGTATTTAAAATAATGTCTTTAAACGTCTAATAAAAATGCAATGCACTTCTCTGTCAATGAATGCTAATGAAAATTATAGTATTAAAATTAGTGTTTAAAGTAAATATTAGCATTTAAAGTACGTATTAAATCGTCGTGAATACATCCAGTACAGAAGTATAATTTTTAGTAGCGGAAGTTGAGTGCACCGTTCCCTTACTTACGAGCATTCAGAGTATTGCACTCATGCTGCTAATAGATCTATCTAATTTTCGGTGGGAGTTCCCTTGTGGAAAAGTGTCACCTAATCGGCGATTCTAAAAAAGGTTTAATCACTTTTAAAATATTTAAGCTGTGGGGGCGGAGTTATCGACCATGCCAACCGTCATCTATCAAAAGGTACCTCGTGGTAGAATCAAGTTAGCTTGCCTTATATACCAGTAAATTGATGTTTAATTTTCGTAGTGGTAGTTACGCTACAATACTCCCCACCAGAATTTTATCAGGGATAGAATTCGATGAATTGTTAACACTAGTTGCTGTACTTGTGAAAGACCGGGAGAGCTTTGTTGAGTGCTGAATGTGAGAGGTGTATTAACATCACGTCGTAGCGTTCGTCGTTGCATTTTTGCAGTCACAAGTAGCAAGTCAACTGTTCAATGTGGACTATCCATCGAAGTAGGCGTTACCATCAAGTTATTTTTGCGAAGTGGACGTTACTGCGTGATCAAATCACGTCCGGGTCACCAATGTGGGGGCGGAGTCATCGACCATGCCAACCGTCATCTATCAAAAGGTACCTCGTGATAGAATCAAGTTAGCTTGCCTTATATACCAGTGAATTGATGTTTAATTTTCGTAGTGGTAGTTACGCTACAATACTTCGTCGTTGCAATTTTGCAGTCACAAGTAGTAAGTCAACTGTTCAATGTGGACTATCCATCGAAGTAGGCGTTACCAACACGTTAGTTTTGCAAAAGTGGGCGTTACTGCGTGATCAAATCACGTCCGGAGGTCACCAATGTGGGGGCGGAGTCATCGACCATGCCAACCGTCATCTGTCAAAAGGTACCTCGTGATAGAATCAAGTTAGCTTGCATTATATACCAGTGAATTGATGTTTAATTTTCGTAGTGGTAGTTACGCTACAAAGCTATTCGTCTGTTCTAAGCCCAGATAATTCTTCATGATAAAATTACGTATAAATTTTAAAATCGCATTGCTTCGCAAAAATCTAATAACAGCAAAGAAATTTAAATTTTGGTGGAAAATAAAAATTTAAGATAAATATTCAAAACGTATCCAAATTATTTCTTGATTTCCTGTATTTTACCTAACAAAAAATAATATGCATTTTTGATGTTTTTTTCTAGGGTCTGTTTGGAAAGTCGTATGTTGGACTGGAAGAAGTGAAAAGACGATTGATATGGGAAGAGAGTATTACTGATATTGTTAAACATAACCTTAGAGCTGACTTGGGAATACACTCGTTTACAAGAGGACTCAACAAATATTCAGATTTGGTAATTTTTTTTTAACATTTATTTTAAACTAGTTGATTTTAGTTTCATAAACATTGTCATTTTGACAATACGTAATTTATATTCTGAAATTCACACTCGAAAATGTGACTGTACAGAATATGAGTGGCAAAAGTGATACAATGGGTGGGAGACACGAACTTAACGGAACGCACTCTAAATTGTTTGAACTCTTAAATTGT